>JWIW01000025.1:268630-293636 GCA_000966855.1 Fusarium sp. JS1030
AGCCGTTAAGCCCCTTGCCTTGGCAACTTAACGGGTGTTCGAAGTATTTTAACCAATGCTAACGCAGGGAAACATCGTGCGTTCCAGGCTAGTGGCTGGATATGTCTGCCTCATATCGTGATCCAAGTACGGAGGGTGGGTCACTTGTCTAGTAGCCTAATGTTCTGTTTCCTCCCGTGGGATGGTGATCTACAATGCATACCTACAATCTCCATTCTGACCGTGGACTCATTCACGATGGTAGTAATCCTTACCTGAACACGAGTCACCTTTCTCAATGGTTGTACACTTAATCGACTAAGATAATCATGTGCGGATGTAACTCTCAGTGGTTACTCCCTGTTCTTTGATGACTGTTTGTGAGGGGTGTTCCCCAGCTCGCCCGTTCTTCCCGCGGCATGAGCACACTGTAAGCCACTTTGATACCAGGAAACCCCCCTCATTCCTGCGACCTGCTCGGCTTGTGGGGTAGAATGAGGTAGACAAATGAAACGCCCTCTCCATCGGGATGTGGTCGCTGTCATCGAGACGAAATCCGCCATACTTCGTTTATTCGAGACAAGCATAACCACGTCATTTCATTTCTCTATTACTGGGCATCTTCGTCTGCTTAATTATCTTCAACTTTCCTATATCTGAACCAAGTATACACTTAAAATCTCATCCTCTACATCATGTCAACGAACGCCATGATTGACTTGACGGCCAAGCTGCAAATCCATCATGAAGAAGAGGAATCGGTAGCAACAGCGTCAGCCCATCGACCTCCACACTATGAGCGAACGACAAGGTATATCGTCTTCTTCTCGGTCTGGATTGGCATGTTTGGTTAGCTGGCCAACTTCGAGCAAGACTTTGGCGGCATTGGTCATGGATAATGCCTATCGCTTGCCAGATATCCCCTGCTATCGTCCTGGCTGTTGGAGCATTCGTCGTTCCCGAGTCTCAGCATTGGCTCCTGACCAAGGATCGTCGTGATGAAGCTGTCCGGTCTTTTGCCAAATTCAGTCAACAGGACGTCAACTCCCCGAATGTGGCCGAGCAGGTTGAGACCGTTATGTGCCACATTGAGATGGAGCGGTAGCTTGAGCAAGTAGCCTCCGTTAGTTAGCTATTCCGCGGCTTAGACTTGAAGAGAACTCACGTGGCCGTCCTGGTGCTTCTTGGAAACGCCTTGGCCAGAGTCGAGTTTGTCATCCCCTACACGGCGTTTTGTACCTCCAATCGGCATTAGTAACCCATACACCTTGAACGTCGCTGTCAGCTCTGCTAGTAAGTTGCACATACTGTGCTCTGAGATTTCCCATCTGGACCATTGAAAGACAGCTAATGCAGTGCTTAGTTCTCGCCGGATGCCTCCCGGGTGCCTTCCTGTGCGAGTACTTGGGCCGTCGTCTCTGTTTGCTGGGCGGCTACAGCGTGATGGGTGCAAGCATGCTCATCGTCGCCGTGGTGGCATCGGTTCTGAGCCAGACGTCTACCACAGCACAAAACGTCTGCGTGGCCATCCTATCCTATGTTTATGGGCCTTCACTTTTGGTGCCACCTCTGGCCCTACCCCCTGGGTGTCGTCAGTCGAGATGCACGCCATCCGCCTGCGCACCATGGGCCAGACGTATGCTGTCATCTTGTACGAGATTTTCAGCTTTGTTTCTGCCTTCTGGACGCCGTACATGTTGAATGCCGAGTATGGCAACATGGGCACCAATGTCGGCTACTTTTACTTTGGCATCACTGTTATTATCATCGTGTTGACGTTCCTCTTTGTTCCCGAGACCGCCAAGTTAAGCCTGGAGCAGGTTAATGAATATTTCTTAAGCGGTGAGCCAGCGTGGAAGACAGGCATGGCTAAGAACAAGCGGATTGCAGCGACGGGCTAGTTATTCCTTCTAATTAGAGACGCATATACCAATGGAGCTTGTCCTTGCCCCTGCCCCTACCCCTGCTAATGGTCGGACGGTAGTTTTCGCATGAAGATCGGCAGTCAAATATCCTCTTGGCTTAGAACTGGCCCCGTTCTCCACCAATCAGGTGCCGAAGCCGTACAACACCACGAAAGGTCATGATGGGGAAAATGTCCCACTTACACGAGACTTCACTAGGGTTCGGACTTTCGTAAAAAGTCCAGCTTCTCCGAAGCAAATGTGTAAATTGACCAATGGCGGATTATGAAGACGGCCCGAAACATGGACTTTCGCAAGCTATAAAATTCTCGACAAAGATTTGGACTTCTATATCCCAGACAAACATCAGCCAAACATCCTTCTTCACCATCATCCCCAAAAGGCAATCACTCTAACCAGTCCACATTTTTCGCGTACGTCTTTTCTATTTCTCTTTAGGTTGTAAAACTATTATGCTAACACGGGGCAGATTGAAAATGCCTACTACCGTCGCTGTTGCTGGAGGCACAAGGGGCATGGGTCTCGCCATCGTCCACGAGCTGAAGAAGTTTCCGGACCTCTACACAGTCAAGATCTTGAGCCGAAAGGCTGATGAAACTCTTGCCAAGGAGCTCGGGGTCAGAATAGTCACTGTGGACTATTCGGATATTGAGGACATCACAAAGGTCCTAGAAGCTGAGGGAGTCCACACCTTGATCTCTAATGTTTTCATCTCCGACGGAGTCACACCGTCCCAGCATAACCTGATCCACGCAGCAGAAGCCTCCCAGGTTACCAAGAGATTTGTGCCTAGCACCTTCGATGTTCCGTACGACCAGGAGTAAGTAACATGCACTCCAGACTTATTAAGCTACATGTTAATCATTCGATCAGAATGGCGGACGTCCTCTACACTGGTGGATACAAGCTTGACATCGAGAAAGTTCTGATGACGACAAAGACTCTTCAGTGGACCAGGTTCCATAACGGGTTCTTCCTTGATTACTACTTCTCGTCCAAGATGAAGACTTTCTTAACTCCCGGAAAGTACATTGCGGACCTCGACGAGAAGAAAGCCATCATCCCCGGCGATGGCAATGTCCCTGTGTCATTTACACACACCCTTGATGTTGCCCGCTTCGTAGTAGCTAGTCTGTCGCTTTCGCACTGGCCAAGCCGACTTTACATGTTTGGAGACCATCTCACTTGGAACGAGTTTATTGAACTCGCTGAAAAGGCCTCTGGTGCGTCGATCTTAAAGTTTACTCCGATTACTGATTTAATCTGAATACTAACACCATCATAGGTTCCAAGTTTGAGAAGGAGTATAATGACCTCGAAGACTTGAAGTCCGGAGACATCACCCGCTTCAAGCAGCTAGAAGGTTGGGAGGTTCTCTACCAATACTGGCCAAAGAGGATGGCTGAGAGGCTTCCCTCGGCTATCCAGTGGTTCATGGGTACCGGCCGCGCCGATAGCTACCGTTATGAGCCGCGCTTGAACGACTTGTTTCCTCATATCAAGCCGCTCACTGTCAGGGATGCATTGGAGAGCTACTACAATGGCACCATTCCAGATAGCATGGTCTAGCCAATTCCAGAGTACATCACACATGGTTTTAAGTAGGAATTCGAGATCTTGTAATAAGAAAGTCAATCTTTACCACAAGAAACCGTGAAAAGCTAAGAATCTATGTACCTATGAAAGCCTCTCTCGATCACCTTCAAGGTCATTCCAACGACCAAAGTGTGTTCCATATTCTCAGGCACATCGACTTGAGAGAACAATGGAGTCATTTCCATTCCCATACAACCTTTCAATGGAGCGCCCTCGTCAATACGCCGATGAGTTCTCATTGCCTTGAACGGCTCAATTTCGTGTTTAACTCCTGTAATCTGATTGACGTTGGGTTGTTTGCATCTTCTATAGTCAGCATTCTGTCATCAGATTATAGGTAGTACTAGTCAAGAATCAGATTATCCTACCTTACTGTTCGGCATGATACGTGGAACCTGGGTCTCTTCACGCTCGATGACGTGGGAGACTCAAAAGCGATAAACTTCCACGAATCCTCATCATACGCCGCCGCACCAGACACTAAACATATCCCTTCAGTTAGTTCAACAAGGCCCAAAGTATCTTGTATGAAAGGGTATCTAATTAACTTGCCAATAATGTTAGCCCTAAAGCGCTGGACGTCGAGACAAGGCAAAATGTCATCCATCTTGATTTTAGACGCAAGGTCTTGGACACTTGCTATGTTTATCAAGTGCACGGGATACTGGATAACGTGTGAGTGCTAATCGTCTTGCCTCTCACCTTTGGGGGTACATACCGCGTCTTGGAAACCAGTTACCGGCTGGTACCCTGCATCAGCCTTAGCTGGAGCACATCTGTGCACCTGGCGCAGACGTCCCGGGTCGATTCGGAACAGGCCGAGCCTATGTCTTGTCCCCAGGTAAAGAGACAGTTCTGATGGAAGCTCTTTCTCCATGTTTAGTGCAATGACCTTGTCCTTCCAAATGCTGCAGCTTTCGAATGTGTATCCTTTCGTTCGTATTTCCTTGTCAGTCGGAAAGTCTACCGGCAGCCTAACCTCTTTCTCCGGTTTATCGTTCCAGCCCCCAGCGAGCTTCGCAATTACTGATGTCAGGCTACTTCTAGTACCCTTCCATGGGAAACGAAACAAGATGTATCCTTTGCCATCGGCCTTTGGTTTCGCAGGATCTGGCTGCCACAGTTCCACATTCAGGCTGGCAAGAAGGGGATACTGTCGTTGAGTAATGAACTCCCACTTGTATTGATCGTCTTTCGAGCCTTCTGAGTCTAGGGGCCCAGTGACCTTTTTTAGCTGAGCAAAGGTATAAAGGCGGTCAAATTCGAGCCCAACGGGTAGGACCCTGCTTCTTGAGACTTCAATGCCCTGGCAGGACTTGAGGGGGTAGATCCAAAGGCTCTGCAGTACAATGGGCTTTCCAGGAGCTGGCTGGTGTTCTCCTGAAAACTGACTGCTCAGATTTGTCAGAGCTGGCTCCAAGCCGATCTTTCGGTGTGTTTGTTGGATATCTTTGTTTGGTTGAGAAATCGTGAACAGACGTGTTATGATCCGTAGAGCTAGTATAGTGAGCAGAATAAAAAGGATAATGATAACAGTGTAGTAGCCTGCTTTCCAAGCTCCGTTAGTGTCTAGGTGCTTCATTTCGGCTTTTTCTTGCGACCCTACGAGAATTTCGTAGGTTCAGAAATTTGAGAAATCACTGCCACATTTTGTCAGATTCGGGGTAATATTATATAGTGGCAGATCCGGGCCGAAATGCTTCGGGCCGAGATGGAAACTCGACCATGCCGTAGGATGAAGATATGAAAGGAAAAAACAACGGGTCTATTCTAGACCCTGGCCCATTGTACATCTATTTCCCAAGGGCCTTTACAGCTGCTTCAAGAACATCCTTTGCTTTCGAAAGCTGAATATCAGGTGTACTGTTGATAAGCTTAGAATTTGGATTCAAGTCAAATAACCCATCCACAAGGAGCAGCTCGAGTCCTGCAAACAGGCCTTGGAGCGTTTCCTCGGGCACAAAGGCATATGCCGGCACATGACCAGGAAGCTTGGTAATTTGACCTTGAGCGAGCTTCTCAGTACTATCGTAGGTGATTTAGAATGAGGCCCCTGGGTATTCACTTAGCCATACCGATTCCAACAACGGCCGACAGAAATAGAGTGGGCTGTTTTCTTACCTGTGAGATCTTCGGCGAGTCCGACAATTTCCCGCCACGTAATCTTGTCCCTAATTACGTAGCTCTCTTTATCCCAAACAGGTAAATCTAGGCTTACCGCCACGTATTTGGCGATATCAGACGAATGAGTAAATACTATGGGTGTATCCCCGTCTCCTGGATTGCCGCCATGTTGTGAGGAAAGTCCATAACAAGAGTTGATGGTGGTAGATAGGATTTAATGCCGTTAAATCCAAGGTAGTCGAGGAATAGCCCGCAGTAGAATACCGTGTACTCAAGGTTCGATCGACTCAGTTCCTTAATAGCCAGAAGCTTAGCAGGCACCGGGGGAATCATCTTTGCGTGTCTATAGCCATTAGTTGCATTACGTGGCGTGCTTATGGCCCATACTCTTCTTTGAATGGGATGGTCCAGTTGCTAGGCACGAAGCGTTTAGTGCAGCGATTCATTGGCAGAGCGGATAATCATAATGTCCGGTGGGATGACGTCTGATGATGCCGTGTTGAGCGTCGAGATTACGCACTCGATCTCGTTGCATTCTAAAGCATCCCTGAGCACATCAATATTTGTATAATCTATTACCACAATTAGAACACCAATTTCAGCTTCCAGAGTAGGATTCGACTATTTCAGTAAGCTATCACACAGCAAGGCGAGCTCGGGACGAAAAATAACCTTTCTTCCAAGTATCTTCACCTCATGGTTGCCTGTGGCCTTGATCGCCTCGACAACTGCACGGCCGAGACTTCCTGTGCCTCCAGCAACACCCACAATAGCCATTTCGCAGTATTCGATACTTAAATGAGTTTGTTAAGTAAAGAAGTTTGAATTGTCGGTTGTACCGTGGCTAAATCTGTCCAGAGTGCTTCCAGAGAAGGCCCTTTTATAGTTGATTCTACAAACCACTTTGCCTAACCCAGCAACAGACGACTCCTGGAAATCCAGACTTGCGTTTGACTGAAATCAGTAGAACACTTAACGATGAGCTTCGGGACATGCGGACTTGTGGCAGGCGGTGTTGGCCTCCATCGAGAATCGAACGGACTTTGCGGGCTTTATCTCTCAAGTGGCATTTTCCGGGCCGAGAACAAGATTTGTTAAAGATTTCGGTGTTCATGGGAACGACGGTAATAACGGCTGCGACGGGTGGATCGGAGCATAACGTTATGTGCTTCTTGGTAGTAATAGAGTTTAGACCATCAGGGGGTGACGTTACGGGACTACTTAGACGCCAATGAGACCAGGGCAAATGCTGCAAGTACAGTAAGCCAACTGCGAGTAAGCCAGTAAGCCAGTCTAGCGAAAAAACGGCAGTTGGACGCCGGAGCCAGTGAATGAACGCGCATCCTTTCGTCGACTGTTTTCGCTGGTGCTACGTATCCCGGCTCTTTGCTCTAAGGACGGTTGGAATTTAGTTTGCATCCACCATGGCTCGGTGACTTGTTGCAGATGCCGATCCGCTCTCCAAATACCGGATTCTTGCTACATAATAGCTCCGACAGCAAGCCAACTGGCCCTGCTTCCGATCATTGTTCTCCACGATTGGCGGAATAAGATTTGCAAAGCACAAAACAAACACGACGCTCTGTCCTGTCCTATGTAGGTGCTGCGGTAGATTATCTTGACACTATATTGCTCACGTAAAAGACAAGCTATGTTACTTTCGTTTAACTTTTCATGCCGCAGACAGAGACGTCAGCAGCCACACCAAAGAACACAAAGACAAGCTATGTACCTCCATAATAATCCTACTTAAGTAATGAATAATACGGTCATCTGCGGACTATTTCTCCAGGGTTCGTCGGGCTTTTTCAATCGAGTCAATATACATCGTGGTTATCTGTTGCTTCAAAGCCTCCTCCGCTCCTGGGTTTACACGGTCGACAAAGCCTTTCCACGTGATCTGAGTTTCGCTTTTCCCCAGTTCCTGTAGTTGAATAAATCCAAGAGCCCCGGTGGCTGGGAATTCGGGCGAGTCGGCGATGGTATACGCGTAAGAATGGGTGGCCGGGTCGATGTATTTCAGTGTTTCTTGGACCTTGTTTCCGTACATGGACAGCAGGCGGACCGACCCAATTCCAAAACCCTGTAGCTCTACGGCATCACAGCCGGCGATGTAGAGGTGAGCGGCTCCAAACGAGGACCAGAGGGCCCAAGTACGTGCGATAGGGCTGTTGAAGGTCTTTGTTACCTGCCCGAGGGCCAACTTTGACGCGATTATCCCTACGTAACGAGGAAGATTAGTTTGCGTCGATGCGATTTTGGTGGTTTGAGGGTACAAAATAGAGGCAGAGGCAGAAAACTATTACGCCTCTGGACAATTCTTACCTGCCATAGCACTTGACGAAATGACAATGATTGGCTTTCTGCTACTTCAGTAATCGTAGGCATGGCATGAAATAGCCAAAACACGAGACCTCGGACTTCGGACAACTGCAAAATGCGAAAACTCGCTAGACTGGCGAGAAACAAGGATCTGCAATAAGCTTAATGGGCCCTATCGGCCCTTGCATGAGGTCACAGACATGGGTTCACGGACTTTCTTGGTTTGAGGCTTGTATTACGAGGAACGGTGAACGCTTGGGCCTCTGATATCGGGGTCCGTGATTTCCGGAACCCGAGAGCCCTAGGGTAGTCGGCCAGGCTTGGCTGTGATCTTTGTTAAGTCGACAACCATTGATGAGAGATCTCTGTTTGACCAGATGGCACAGGCAGATAAACATACGATTGATAGCTGAAAGAGAAAGAAAGACTATTAAATTTCGGACCGAGTTGGACGTTGAAGAAGCATGGTGAGCGTTGACGTTGATGAATACCCACGGGTTATTCCAAAAGTGGAAAGCTGTCAGAATGTGAAGCCTACCGAACATGAACAACAAACCATAGATCAGATTAAAACTACATTGTCAACATATGAAATAACCAACCTATTTAGATATTTTTTCTAATCACTCATCATAAAATGCTTAGCCCAGATTAGTCACCATGGTTCGGCAACATGTTCAAGTCGCCGACGTGCCCCTCAGCTAATTACAAATGACTAATGACTCACTCGGAAGGTCCAAATGACTCCTTCTGTGCCAACGTCTTTAAATCGACGCGGTTTCACGTTGCGCCTGGTAAGCCTGAGTAAAACAAAACACAAGTAGGTCTCTGTCAAGAACGAAATTAACATGAGGATTCCTTATACCATCCTCGATGTCTTCACCGAGACACCATTCAAAGGCAACCCCCTCGCAGTTGTGACAATCCCACCAGGCGTAGTCTTGGAACAGGCACGCAAGCAAGAAATTGCCAGGGAGTTCAACCTTTCGGAGACGACTTTTGTACATGACGTCGAGGACCCTGGGGCGACCAACGAGCGGCGCTTCGATATCTTCACGCCGCAACACGAGTTGCCATTTGCTGGCCACCCGACCATCGGCACAGCTGTATTTCTTCATGACCGGGGTGTTCAGACCTTAGTTGCAAAAGCTGGGCCTATCGCCATTGAGCCGGCGGCAGGCGGCGCGCTGCGAGCCGCGATTCCGCATAATGTCCGGCTACACCAGGCACGTCTGCCTGGTCTAGATCCAGGCTTGGTTCCAACACTGCGAGCTGAGCTAGCCCAAGGGGAACGCGGGGCCCCACTGTTCAGCATTGTCAAGGGAATGACATTCGCCCTCATTGAGCTGCCATCGCTCGACTTGCTGGGAACTGTACAGACCGGAGCCCCAGAGCTACCCGCGGATCTGTTGGACGACGGTTGGGCTGTTGGCTGGGAAACTCGGCGGTACTACTTTGTGCGACTGGAAGGCGAAGAAGTCGGCGGAAGAACTATTGAGCGTATCCGGACGAGGATGGTCAAGCGGGCGATGGAGGATCCGGCGACGGGAAGCGCAGCGTGCGCTTTGACTAGCTACCTGAGTCTACACGTGCTTAAGCAGCAGTCCATCACCTTTGAGATTACCCAAGGCGTCGAAATGGATCGTGAGAGCAAGATCCTTATTGATGCTGAGATTACTACTGATTCAGGCGGGGAAAGAAAGATAAAGAGCTTGCACTTGGGTGGTACTGCAGTTGTTGTTGCTAATGGCTTCATTACTGCATAACTATGAAGGGCCGCGGGTCGAATTTATCCATCATACTTATGATAACTTTACTTTTCCAGAAAAAAAGGCCAATTAGCGGAGCAAAGTTATGACATGGCTAATACTGGAGACGTCCTCATATTATCCTAGTCCCATCACTCAATCCATTTCCTGGCTCCTGTAGTTCACTGCCTGCACGCAGCAACCAAGCCTGCCAAAGCCGCAAATGTCGAAAGCAAAGTCCGTTTAAGGTCTGCACTCTGCCATGCAGCGGCTAGATTCCGAATCTCATCGGTAGTCTGGGGAGTACCATCAGACTTCTTGTCAACCAGCTTTGAATGGGCTTCTAGCAGTTTGTCGTTGACTGGGAATACAATGAAGAAGGTATAAACGACTACTAGCCCCATCGAAATCGAAGCGGCAATGTTAAGGCCGAAGTTGGGGCTGTTTATGCCGTCTGAAGAATGTTACTACTATTTTCATGAAGGCTAGGTAGTCGAGGGGCAGCCTACCTAGCAGAGCAGCTCCGAGGAAGCCCAGGCCGGAGCCGGTCACTACAACAGGCCCATACTTGCGCCCAAAGTCCCAGGCGCGGAACCACTGTCGAGTGATTGTGTCTCGATCTGACAAGAGCAAGGCATTGTGTACGGCTACTCTGTCGGAGCAAAGTCCGTAGCCTAAGGCGCTTAGCTATGATGAATCCATCTGGAACTGGAGTTTCCTACCAGAAGAGTGTGTAGCTGCAAGCACGCTTGTGAGCTGGAGAACCTGAGCCCAGTTGATCGCCATTGTGTATGGATGGCGCGCTGACCCGAACGATTTGCGCTAGGCCCCCTCTGTTTTTATGATATTCATCTCTTGGATGGAACGCGCGGGCCCCGGTGCATGAAATAGTTTATTAAGCCGTCGTAGAGCTCGGCATTGCTGAATGTCCGAGCTGACCTTTTATGCTGGAATTGGATTCGGCCTTCGCACCGGCTCGGAGTCCGGACCTGGGGCGGAGGCGTCTTCGGGCTGGATACGCCATAGTACCCTACCTAGTCCAAACGATAATTCGAAATAGACTTTTTTATCTGCACGATGGGTTAAATAATGGAGAAAGAGTCGAGGAGGTATATATACCGAGTACCTTGCGCCCTATGGTGCTCAATGCCATCTCTGACTGGCTGTTTGACCTCGATCCAATCTCGCAAGACATCATGGTAAACGTTGCTGTTCTAGGTGGCTCCGGCCATGTGGGGAAGACAATCGTGGACGCTATTAAAGAGCACCCTAGTCACTCGGTGATTGTGCTCAGCCGCAAGGTTCGGATCCCCCGCAGATCTATCTCCTCGATCTTCATCTGCTGACCAGATTCATGATAACAGGCCCCATCCACGGCCGACCCAGAGGCACCCACTGTTCTGGTCCAGTATGACGACGAGGAATCATTGACTTCAGCCTTGGAGTCGCACAAGATTGACGCCGTTATCTCTTGCCTCGGTGTTCACGATGACAAATTGGCTCAGGTGGAAGCAGCCGTCATTCATGCGTCGGATCGAGCCAAGTATACCAAACGCTTCATTGCTAGCAACTGGAGCCTACCCAATGCTGATTCGTAAGTCTGATTCTTGAAACAACCTTCTACCCGGGTTCTTCTCTCAATATAACTAAACACCGACTTCTCCAGGTCCAAGAAACCCTTGAATCCGTGGGCCGTGTATCAGCGAAAAGCATTGGACCTTCTCCGAACCACTAACTTGCAGTGGACTGAGATTGCTAATGGATATTTCCTCGACTACTGGGGAATGCCTTACATCAAAACGAACCTGACTCCTATGTCTCCCGTCATTGATATGGCAAACGCTGTTGCTGCTATCCCAGGCACAGGCGATGAGCCTGTTGCTTTCTCCTATTCGCTTGACGTCGCCAAGGTCGTAGCGAGATTGCTGGAGATCCCAAAGTGGGACGAAACCACGTATATCATTGGAGACAAGCTTACGTGGAATGAGTTTCTTCAACTTGCTCAGGAGGCGCGAGGTGAGTTTGAACGTTCAATGGACAAAAGTTATGAACTAACCACGCTGAGCGAACCAGGCACCGAATTCAAAGTCTATTACGATGATATTGAGAAGCTTGAAACTGGACAGATCACCGAGCTGCCTTGCCATGTACCCGCATACACATTCTTTCCTAAACCGCACCTACAGGGACTCTACGCAATCTTGGAGAAGCTGATGGCCGTGGGAGAGTTTAACTTGCCATCTGACAAGGCTATTAACACCCAGTTGTCGGACATCAAACTGTTGACCGTGAAGGAGATGCTGGACCAGACCTGGAAAGCGCAGGGTAAACAGTAAACGAGGGAGGGCTGAAGCTCTTAGAATTAGATTAGACAGTTGAATCTCAGTTCCTGTTCTGAAGTTTGGATTGCCAAGATGAACCCATTTAGCAGATCGGCGTGATATCAACAGCTTTGACGAAGAGAACAGATTCGAATCTTGACATTGCAGAATGATTTCCCCGTGCTCCAAATATAGTAATGTCGCCATAGTATAATTGCATAAGGCGAGCTACGAAAAGGCTATATGCCGTTGTAATATTACTCACCACCTGGGTTCGGCAGTTGAGAGCATGTTGTCGCCATGATTGGACGCCTCGTTTTGAATGAGCTCAATTCGTCTTGGGATCTTGCCTGGTTTGGAAATTGCTCACTCGTCATGGCAAACTTTTGACGTCATGATGCCAAGCGCCTACGCTCCCGCGGATTCCGCATTGGCGCCCTGGTAAAGACGCGTCGAATCAAGGTTTGCTGAAATAAAGTTTGCCAAGGTCTCGGCTTCATCCGAGCGAGGATCCAAACACCAACAACCCTCGATCTTCTTTACATGTGAATCGTGACATGTTTTGTGTGAACTGAGCCGAGAGTACCGGCCGGTATCGATAGATTCACGAGATCAGATGCAGCGAATAGGCAGATATTCTGTGAAACTGTTTTGTCCCACATATGACTAGCCTGCATTCACCTGAAAGATGCAGATACGGATGCATAAGGTCTTGGCGAGTTAGCGCCAACGGACTCTACGGCCTCCGTTGTGATGCTATCGTGAGCTCGGCAGTTCGGCCTGCCATTAGGTGTCCGTGAGACAACATAGCCATGAGACAACAAAGAAGAGCATGATCATTTACATCAACCTATTTAATGGCGTCCCCCGTCTTCCTCTACATTGCACTTTCACCACTCAGATCTTCATCACTCTTCCCCAGGCTTTCCTCATCGATCACATCTCTGTGACAACACCTTCTCAACATTTCTTTTCCAATAGCAAACTCATCCCAGTGGACCATGAAGTCTCTACTGTGGTTTCTTCACGTCACGTCGGCTATGGCTGGCAGTGTCTCTTACTCTACGAGAGCCGACGCTTCAAAGGCCCTCAAGGACTGTCTGCTGGATGCTGTCGATGGGAAGACTGCTCAAATCAAGTTCTCGAGCGATGCTGGCTTTCAGTCTGAACATGTTCGCCCCTACAACCTCAATTTTCCGTGGGCTCCCTTTGCCATCACCTATCCAACGGACTCTTCTCAGGTCGGCAAAGTTGTTGCCTGCGCTTCGGAACATGATCGCAAAGTGCAGGCCAGAAGCGGTGGACATGACTACACCAATAAATGTGAGTCCCAGAAGAGGAAGAATAATTTCTGAGCTTTGAGACTGACCAGAATAGGTATTGGTGGAGGTGATGGTGCAGTCGTCGTCGATTTGAAGAATCTCAAACAGGTTCAAGTTGACTCTCAAGGCATTGCCACGGTTGGTGCCGGCAACCGCCTTAAAGACGTCTGTGAGAAGCTCCATGCCAACGGCAAGAGATACATGCCTCATGGGTCTTCTCCTACCGTCGGCATCGGAGGACACGCCACAGTCGGCGGCCTCGGTCTTCACAGTCGTCTCATAGGCACCTCGATCGATGCCATGATCGGCGCTGAGGTTGTCCTCGCAAACGGAACAATTGTGCAGGCCTCTGAGAAGGACCACTCTGACTTGTTCTGGGCAATCCGCGGCGCCGGTGCAAGCTTTGGCATCGTGACCAACTTCAAGTTCCAGACCAGGCCTGAGCCTAAGGAGATTGTCAACTTTTCTTACACCATCTCATCGACGAGCCACGCGAACTTGTCTGCGGCTTTCAAGGCTTACCATCGCATCACTACTGATAAGAACCTTGATCGTCGACTGTCGTCTATTGCAATCATCAACAAAGGCACGTTGCTGATTAGCGGCGTTTTCTTCGGGCCCAAGTTGGATTACGCCAGACTTGACTTTGGTTCTCAGATCCCTGGTGTCACCAATCGCACCCTTGTTACCGACCTCAGCTGGATGGGACACATGAATGGAACTTTCAAGAGCATCTCAGACATCTTTCCCGAGCAGTCCTACTTTTACGCCAAGGATACTGCTGTTACATACTCCACCCTGCCCAGCAACTCGACCATTGATGCTGTATTCAAGCACCTCCAAACTGCCGAGTCCGGCACCAACAACTGGTTTGTTCTGGTCGATCTCTATGGAGGCGCTGCGAATGATGCTGCCGTCAAATCCACATCTTATCCGCACCGCGATATGGCCTACTTCTTCACCGTCTACGCCACAAGTGACTCCAAGACGACCAGCTCTATCCACGACTTTGTTGAGAAAGCGGTTCTCGCATATCAGGAAAACAAGCCAGACAATTATCTATCTTATGCAGGCTACACCAACCTCCGCATGGAGGGCAGCCCCCAGAAGAAGTACTGGGGCGCCAACCTCCCGAGACTGGAAACCATCAAGTCGGCGGTTGATCCTGATGATGTGTTCTCCACCCCTCAAGGAGTCAAGGCCCGTCAGTAGGAGGTATAGAGACTTGGAGGAGGGAAGGACGTTTGTCATGCAATCCTGAGAAGGAAATTGGCAGTAGTAGTAGACTTGCTCCCAAATATTGCTTGGGTTAATTTGGTGGTCGGCATATCGATTATGTTACTCTTCTTCAGGATAGACTTTATTTAGAACAGTATTAGATTGCTCATATTTAAATCGGAATCATGTTTTGCAATGAGGAAGCTCGATGAATTTGTCTATGGCATTGTCTTTGAACGGGCCAGTTCTACCTCTCAGACGTCCACATAATCCAACTCCATAAATTGTGTTTAATTTTCTTTCCACAACTGGCTTTGCTATCAAGAAGAAGCTGGCTTCTGGGCCCATGCCACGTTTGCGCGGTAGTAGGCGTGCTGGTCACCTACACGTAGCTCCCTGCGCAGATGAGCGGCGTACTGGCCGATTTCCTCCTGCGACCATCCCAAGTGGCTAGCTGAGAAACCGACGGCTCCTTCTGCGTCGTTTTCAATGGCTGCCTTGGTAAACTCACCAACCTTCTTCTGGTTGGGATCTTTGGGCCACCCCGAGGTCGGAAGCTGATAGCGACATGTGTCAGTCGGACCGTTACACGCCCGCGTGAGAGAGGAAGAAAGGTGGCTTACCTTAATAGGGTGCTCTTGGATTTCAACAAAGCCAGCTTCCTCAAGTGCCTTCTTCTGAAGTCCGTCACGAACGACACTGAAGGAGGCAGTAGAGCCTAACTTCTTAGCCCCCTCGCGGAAGATCATTCCCCACTGAGCCAGGGCAGACTTGTCCTTGAGCGTGCCGTCGTCCGACTCGAAGAAGCCGTTGACCTCAAATGACTCGATCCAGCCGCCAGGCTTGAGGGCCTTGTACGCCTGCTTGAACAGGGCCGTCCAGTCGGTGACACAGCCAATTAACCATCTCGTGTGTACGTAGTCGAGTGAACCCTCCGCAAATGTCCATTCTTGAGAGAAATCGTCTATCTGGCTGCATGGAAAGATTAGACCCCGTTGGATGAGTTTCTTCTTTCGTTGTTGGAAGAAATCCTTACAATTGCACATTGGGAGGAGACCAAGACGGCTGGATAGGCGACAGGTCAGTGCCGATGACCTGCGTGTCGGGGTACTGGTCGCCGAAATCACTATGGAAGGCTCAGGTTCAGCACGACTCCCTTGATGCAGAACGTGAGGCCTGAAAGACTTACATGGCCCAAAGACCTGTTCCAGTACCAATGTCGACTGCTTTCTAGTTTGCCTATTAGACTCTGACACAGCTTGGTGTCCCGATTCGACATACCTCTATCTTGGGTGGTAGTGGAGCGAAGTGAAGCCTGCCATTCTGGGCGAGCGTAAAGACATGGTGTCTGGGGCCTAATTAGCATGTCATAACTCATGATATGACGTCCATTCTCACTGAATGTCCAATGTCTCATTCTGCTGAGCATCGTTGGGTCCCCTTGTTCGTTCCTCAGTTATGCCAACACCTAACACCTCTCCATCGCTACGGGACTCACCAGTACTGGTTGCTTCCACGGTCGCTGTGGTAAGTTCGCCCGTTGATGGTGCGATACTCTAGAATACTACTCGAAAGGGACGCTGTCGAACTGGCTGCATCGTCGGCCGCTGATTCGGACTCATCCTACAGCATCCACATCAACACAATCCTACAGCGCTAGTGGATATGTCTCCACAGCCTAATTACCTTGGGCACCGGGTGCTCCGTCCAGTGCTTCGGAGGCTGGAGTTCACCCTCCCCTATCGCAGTACCAGCAGCGGGTGCCTCTGACATCTTGGTGCTTCGATGGAGACCGGGTAAAGCAATCGAGGGAAATACGGACAAAGCGGGGAAGAGAAGGACCAGAAGAGGAGAAAGTGCAGCTGGTGATGGACCAACAAATGATTGCGTGCCAGCTAGACAAGGGTTCAGCCGGGGTCAGCCACAAGGCTGGGCGCTCGCTTACACCATCCTTATTGGGTAGTTATTTCCCACGTAGATCCCAATGATAGGCTATTGAGCTAGATTGTGCCGAGAAATCATGAAACATTTGAAAGGGCTTGAACGTACCTATATCTGCGCAAGTTCTCCTGTCATCTTGTTAGATATGATCGCGTTACGTTGGCGTCCACCTTAGTGTCAACACAAGTCGTCATGAAGTAATGAAACGGCGGCTTTTATTGAGATAAGAAGCAGAACAGCTAACCTTCCGCTCAAAAAGCTTCCTGCGCTGGTCTCAGATCTAACTCATGGACCCACAAAGAACTTGGCTGGCGGGATAGCCACAGGTAGGTCTGACCAACATCCTCCGCCTCCATCTTCTTGCCCGTTCTCGTGTCGTCATTGTCTTCGTCAATAATTCCTCCGTTTGCAATGGCATGCACGCATTGGACGCCAAACTTGCTGTGCTCCTTGGCAATTGCTTGGGCCACCATCCTTGCCGAGGCCCGAGTCGCGCCATACGCGGCGTAGCCAGTGTTGGTACGCATGGCACCCAGTGTGCCAGTGAAAATGATGGTTCCTTTCTTTTCTCCGTTTGTGTCGGCGAGAAGAGTCTGGCCACCGTTTTGGGCGTAGATGAGCTTGAGTGCCTCCTGCGCGAAGACGACTGCGCCGGTGGTGTAGGTCTGCATGCTGTCGTTGAAGGCCTCGGCCGTCTCCTCCAGGAACGGCTTCTTGCTGCTGTGCTTGACATGGTAGATGGCCAGCTTGAGCTTCAGAGACTTGAAGTCAGGGTGGTTGGCGATGTCTTGGAATGCTTGGCGAAGGTTGTCGGGTTGAGTATCGGTAGGAAAAGAGTGAACCACACCGTTTGTGTCCTTCCGAAGCGAGTCTCGAAGATTGTTCAACTTTTCGGGGTTTCGAGCCAGCAGAGCCACAGCGAGATTGCCATCTTCTTGGCGAGCCAAGACTCGCGCGATGCCAGCTCCGGATGTTGGGCCGGCGCCAATGATAATTGCCAAACCTGATGGTGCCATTTTTGTTGAATAAGAATTGAGCGGCTCTCGATGTTGGGAAGGGGTTTAGAGAGAATTACAAGCAGCCCGCATTACATACTGTGACTAGCAGCTATTTTTGCACATAAAGGAGCACCTCAAAGAGGGTCGAAAGAGCCTTGTTTTTCTACAAAGGAAATGCCGTTTGAGCTAATTTTAATAACAATGAGAGCCCCACAATAGGGCTCGTGCTCGGCCAATCACAGGGCGGGATTTCCGTTACACATACTTTATATCAATGAAGCTGACTAAAACGTCATCATGCTGCTGTTGATGACCGGGGCTAATCTTAACGCCGATCTCAATAGGGTAATGATCGCCACTGGAGTGGTGTTTTTCGGACTTTACCAACCTAGCTCTTGTTTGGCTCGTGAGGGCTGATCGTTGGTAGATTTATCATTTATCAGGGCCGTTGGCGATGCCGTCTAACAATGCCACGGCGAAGCTCCACGCATGGTAGAAGCTATTGTTACGTACATCCCTATATGGGCTAGCTTTGAGGTCCTCTGTATATAGTATTCTCAAAACGTATCTGCACTCGTCGCCGGGTGGCTATACTGATCAATAATTTCGCGCTGTGGTATACTAAAGAGACAGCAATGAGTCATTGATGACAAAGGGCGAAGGGTCATGACACAGGGATTTTAAAGTCTGGCAGAACTCGAAGCAGCTCCACCATCCCTCGAAGGTATAATGAATAAGGAAGGATCTAGGCCTTGAAAGGAGCATTGCTTCACACACGTCGGGGAAGTAATATGTATGTATTTGTATAGGCACCTACTCTGCTGTGTGTATATAAACAGGTAACAAAGTCAGGTGCCATTATACAGTTTTAAAAACGTGAAAAAGAAGTTAGTCCTTAAGCCAAGGAGACGAATCGAAACTATATAGGAGTATATCGTCTTCTCAAAGACGACCTATTCTACTCTGAGCCTAACATCCAGCCCTCAAGCCCCCTAGCGTTATCATACGCAGCCAAATCAACATAATGAACCACCCTAGTTCCACCACGACCGAACTGATCGCCTGTGATATTAAGCAGAGTAGCAGAGGTCTGCGAATTAGAGTTAAGTAGACCTGGGAATGCAGTATCAAACTTATTAAAGACCTCTTGAGGTGTGAAAAAGTCGGGTCCCTTAGCCTCAATTTGATCCTTAAAAAACTGGACGTATTTCCGTGAGTGTTCCACATCTCTAGTCGCGCCAAAGTTCTCGAGAGACAGCGAGTGGCCCGGGATGATTCTATGCGCCTTGAGATGCGCAACGTAGTCCAGGGTGCTAAGCCATGACTCTGTCAGAGCGGGAGATAAAAGGTCTGCTAGCCAAACGTGGACAGTACGACTATATACAGAGTCGCCGGCAATCAATGTTGAGATAGAGGGGATCCAGAAGAGTGTCGCGTCGATAGTATCGGTAACCAGTGGGCTCAAGAGGTAGATCGGAGAAGCTTCATCGCCAGGGAGACTAAAGAACGTAAAGTCATATGGGATAGGAAGAGCGGCTTTATCAACAATAGAGCTATCGCCGAGTATTCCCTTCCATTGCTTGATCTATCAAAAACAGTGAGTTATACCGAAATTGATAGATAGCATATAGATTGACTTACTTTTTGCTCAACTTCATTTTTAATTAGAGCAACAGCCTTGGAATTGGCATAGAACTTGGTCTCTGGGAACTTCTCCAAAAAGGCAGCTCCACTAAGGTAGTGATCAGGGTGGAAGTGAGTTGAGAATGCGGCCACAAGGGGTTTGTTAGTCGTATTAGCCACCCAATCGGCCAATTCTAGAGCCTGGGGCACGGCAAGAGGGAGGTCAATGATGACAGCTGCCTCAGAGCCAATGATGAGGGACGACACCATGTCAAGCGAAGGGCCGATGCTGATGAAGTTCTCAACATGGAGAGGGCTGGTGTACGCTTGAGGCTTGGCAGCTTCCGCAGCGCCAATAAGGACGAGGAAGACACTGAAAAACATACTTGTTGGCATGCGACGGAGTGTGTTTGCTGTGTTGAGAACAGGCGAATGAAGCTCATTGAGGGTCGACGAGCGGGGATATATGTACATCTAAGGACATTTGGGTCAACTTTAAAGTTAATGGATAATTAAATGATGACAAAGTCACTGCCGGTTCAGAGAAACCAAGTGCCGGTATCCCACCGGCTGCCAAGACGTGTTAGTGAAGCGTCGGAGTTGCTCAGGAATGACCTAGCCCCGCAAACAGAGGCACCGACTCATCACCCATCTCCACGGGACAAGGGTTTTCGGAGTGATGACATGCTCTTGCTGGCTTTTGCTTGTATGCTGATTACTAAACTTTTGTATCGCTTGGGGCGAGATAGGAGTAGACTGGTTTGTGGGCGGCCAAGGAACGAAAAAACCCAGCCATCGGTTTAGTCATGAGAAAGAGTTGCCGAGTGGGATATGACGCTGTCGCATATATATCAACTACCTTTATTCCTTATCCTTCATCAATTCTTGGCACTTGGTAATTATCTACCTCTTCAGTTTGCATGTCATGATCAATTCTGCAAGTCGTATCTTCGGGCCCGGCAATGCTCAGGTTATCGAGGGCAACAGTGCTCCCTCTTCGTGTAGGAAGAGCGACTGAATTGGACTCACTTACTACGGAATCCCAGAGTGCAGCGAGACTTAGTGCTGGTAGTCTATATGCAAGGCATGGATCATGGCTTTACTTCTCCTTTCTATCTATTATGTCTAGTGTAGCGATAGGACTCAATTTCAAATGGGGTGATGTAAATGGCTACGTATAATGGAAACTTTACTCAGCTGGGACAATGCTGGTATACTACGCAGACACAGGTACTTTAACTACCTCAATATCTATGCTGAGAACAGAAGAACAGATCTCTATCAGAATAATCTAGACAATACCGGTGACAGCGACTGGTTTGAAACTCGGGGACTGTCGGCATCTGGCCTGGGTTCGGCAAAGAATGTGAAACTCGCCGATATTGACGGCGACGAGGTGAGATGATCTGAAACCAACATGTCAAACGGAGCTGACACGCTACCTCTCTCAGCTTGACGACTACATCTACCTGAGGGAAAACGACGGCACAATCATCTACCGAAGCACCTTTGGGAATAAGGGTGACCCTTACTGGGAAGCGGTCCTGATGCCTCGGGCATTGGACAACGGCCTGAAAAGATCCAGTTCTATGATATAGATGGGTATGTTTGCGCTGACTTGACCTTGATACCGACACTAACAAGTGTCACAGTGACGGCAAGGCTGATTGCGTCTGGACGCGGTCTGTCGATGGTGCCGTGCCAGTCTGTTTCAACCAATACTCGAACGAATGGAAAGATATCGGTATCATCTCTGGTGATGCCGGGACATCGGGAAACAACATCCGCTTCGCGACGCTGCAACTGGGAGGCCGTGCAGATGTCATCACCTTGGATCCCAATACTGGAGCTCTCGGAGCCTGGCTGAACGCCTGTGACAATCTCGTTCCCGAGCTGGTGTTGAAAGACAAGTCACCTGTTCGTAACAAGGAGAGGGACTACCCAGGCCACATCGAGATCAAGTATGCGTACACGAGCTGGGCCTCTATCGGATGCGAGAAGAAAGATATCACGAACAACGTTGGTCCTCGTTTCAAGCGGACCTACACATATCACGGCGAGTATAATCACAAAATCATGCTTTACTATCAGGTGGCTGGATGACTGCAAATCAGATAGAACAGGACCCAACAACATAGGCCTCGACCGCACGCAGGATTTGCTGTATAGAAGATATAGAAGGGTATTTAGCTTGTAAGTAAAATATTAATTTTCCGCCTTACTAGCCAACCATTTAATGCCAGGACAATAAGTTCCCAACACATTATTACGCCACTTAGCCCAAAGACTAAGTTGCTTATAAACATCGGCTCTAGATTGTAATATTCCATGCCACTAATTACATCACCTGCCTAAAACAATAATTAGTCCTCTCTGTTAGTGCGATATAATATAGAAATTTACTAACACTAGTCATAAATGTGATGCCGCCAGCAATTAGGCAAAAGGATACAATCAACTCGGTGGGTGGTCGTGGCGAGTAAGGCGACTCAGACTCAGGCCGCTGGAGCAAAAGGATAAGATATGTTAAACATCTTCCAACTGAGGCGCTTGCCAATAAATTGCCCCATTGTTTGTGAAGCATGGCTGAGGTCATGGAAGACTGGTGATGGGAGCCTATCATGGCCCCGAGGATAAAGATTACAAGTGCTGGGATAGGGTTAAAAGATAGGCCAGCGCGTGAAGAAAGTAGTCTTCCTGTTTCCTCGTCGCTTGTTCCCACATTTTGGGCAATGGAATGAGATATTTCAGTGTTCAGCAAAACATCCAGCCAATGAGACTCTATAAGCATTCCGCACTGTCTAGTGTCAGCTTGCCGGATTGCATACAATGATATGCGCATATACTCACTAGACCGACACCAATAAATAAGATGGTGATGGATATATGCTCAAGGTCTTTCGGACCCCACGCTTTCCCCCATCCGCCGAGATGCTCTAGGAAAATGTTAGTAGAGCCATAGAAGAATATCAGGAAGGACTCCAAGAACTCGACGGATGGACGCCATCGTGACGAAAAATCTCGACTTGGGCGACTATTCCAAGCCCAACCGAGCTCAGAAAAACAGCCCGCCCAACGGGCAAGACTAAAGAGCCCAAACCAGAAAAAGACGCCGCCTTTGATCCAATGTGCTAAGCCACCAAATATTGCATAACCCTCCTGGCACAAAGATTAGCATTTGATAATTCTCTTAGATAGCTATTGACTGACAAAGAATCTTCCGTAGGTAGCTATGCCGGTAATCATCGCCACGAAGCCGATAGGTAACATGATGTAGGCAAGGAGTTTCCGTGCTTGGTCTAGCCAAGGGTTTATACGTCCCATTGATGACCGACCCCGTATTCGCCTTCCTAGGCACCCCTCATTTTTCCACCCGCTATGTATGCCTATCCGGCATCCTTCCCCCCCCTTAGATCCCTTTCCCTATTGACCTCAACCTAATTCCTCGTCTCATTAGCAGACCCTTAGGGCATTACTACCTTCGCTAAGCTTACTAATTCCTCTAACTATAGCTAGTATTATTACTTATTAAGTTCCTTTTTAAATTATCGCTCTTAGTAAGGCTTAAGGCCTTTTAGTATATTTATCTTATTTAAAATAGCTTAGATCTTATTAAAATTAGTACTTATTTTTATAAAAAATATAAAGTAATAAAATTTAATAAGATATATAACCTTATTAGTAATAGTAATATTATTAAGTTCTTTATTTTAGTTAATATTAAGAGCCTTTATAACTTATTATATAACCTTAGTCTTATTAATATTAATAATAAGAGACTTAATCTTATATTATTAAGCTAGCTTATAGCTTATAGTATTAATTATAACTATAAGCCTTATAGCTATTATTATTTTAATTATAAATAAAAGAGTTAATTAAAGGTAGTATAGTTATAAGGTTAAAATTAATAATAAAGATTTAAAGAAAAAGGTAGCCCTTTTTAAATAGCCTCTTTATCTTATATTAAAAAATTATAAGGTTTTATATTATATAGTATTAGGTCTATTAAGATACTATTATTATATAAAAACTATATTCTTTATTATAGCTACTAATATCTCTATCTGCGGCAAGGAAAGCTTATCTAGAAGCTAGAAGCTATTGATAACTGAAAGTTGCCGAGAAAGCCAGGAGTTGCTGACCTAGCAAAACGTAAGACGTCATCTCTGCTATTTTCCGAAGATACGCAGTCTCTGGAGGTTATTCCATTTTCTATGGTCCCCGGGCCCGACACTGGCTGCCTTCTGAGCCCCAGCATCATCGGACACGTTTGCTGAGTTGAGGTCGGATTCTCTTTGGTGGAAGACCGGAGCCTAGAGACGAGAGAGTACCCTTCTTCCGGTTGGCCAGGATAACAAACTCGATGCAGTTGGCAAATAGTCCCCGTAAAGTGTGCCACAAAGTAAACAAATGAAATAGCAGCAACAATCCAGCCGATTTTGTGATGGACGTCATTTGGGTAGAGATTAGGGGTGTACAAGTTGTAGATTGATCCCAAGGCCAGACCCACAATGTTTGTCGCAGTAAACAGATGAAGAGCAATGGACCGGCTAAATCCCACCGAAGAAAATACGACGGCTATACTCATTGTTATCTTAGCAAGCTTAACTATGATGAGAGAGAAGTTACGCATCAATCGGCAGAATACAAATCCATGCCAAAATCATGAGTGAGATATGGCAATATATGAGGATTTTGTGCCTCTCATAATCAAAATATGACATTTTGTAAGCGTCTGTCTCCTTTGATGGATGTCCATGGTGATGGAAATGGTCCCCAGTGCTGACAGATGTGTCAAGCGCCAAGGTAGCAGGAAAACTCGACAGGAAAAGTGATGCGTTGACCAAGAGGCACACGCTTCGATGCATGATATCTCTCATATTCAGAAGACAGAGAGGGACAGTTTGAAACAAACTAAAAATAAGCTCAAGATTTAGAAAGACGGTCGAGTGTGCTAGTTTGATAGCCTCATGGGATACCCATTGTCGAATTTCGTTGTTAAGTCAATCGAATTTATAAAGATATCCTGCCATCTCAGGTGGCTAAGCTCCTAAGGTGCCAAGATGATAACATTGTTTGCTTACGTAGAATGTTGCGTACTCATCGTGGCATTGCTTCAGAAGCCACGCATATTGCAGGCTTAGCCCAAAAAGGGAAGTCATTCGTCTTAATTACTGGATTGCAGGGCTAGTCTATTGACTGAGAACTCATGCCGACTATCTATGGTTAAGCCTGCTGCTTGTGTGAGGGTAGGGGCTACAACTCGACCTTATTAACTTTGTAGTAAACATGATATTTTGCCATTTTGGGTAAGGTCACGAGAGTAGTGCAACGTAATCATCTAGTTAGCGACTATAGCAGCGATAAGGTGCCAAGTAATGTAGTGGCTCTGTAAAGGGGCACCCTATTATAGAACGCCGTTAAGCTACAGCAGATAGTGCTAGAAGCCCTCAAGAAAACCTAAATTCTAGTACAGTAATTTTAGTAAAAGGCTAACTACTTGTTACTCGGCATTATTTCTATCGAGCTAGACGTATATATATACACACCTGTAGATTTCTCAGTCTCTCTATTTACCCCGTTATTAGATTAGACCTGCTATAATTACATATTAAGTACATAATTAAAAGTCTTAATTTATATAATATATTTAATAAGTAAGTATAATAAATAAGTAAATATAATAAAAATCCTAACCTTCTTATTAGAAATCATAATAAAAATACTATAAACTATTTAATTAATTAAAACTACTTACTATACTCTTCCTTAGATATCTTAATTACTACCTAATAAGTCTTTATATTATACTTAGGCTTACTATAAATACTATAGCACTAAATACTTAACGTATATGATAAGCATGCGACGCATCCAAGTATGCGA
>JWIW01000025.1:294972-409772 GCA_000966855.1 Fusarium sp. JS1030
TAGTTTTAGTTGATCAATGGATTGATTGTGTTTTTTTTACGGTTAGTAATAGTAAGGGTGTCAAAAAGTGGTGCACATACTTGGATGGTGCACAAGCTTATCATATACGTTATTCCAATACCAAAAGGTAGATCAAGGCAGCACAATAAAAGCTAATACAATAAGATATTTAAAGGCATCATACCTTAAGTAAAAGATATTATCCTTAAAGTAACTATATACTATAGATTAAATATATAAGTAGTGCTTATATATATTAATATAGATTATTTACTTAACTAATAAAGCTAGTAATTTATATATTTTTAATTAGTAAAATATTATAAATATTATAATTAATAGAGTTTACTCTTGCTCGCTTGGCCATATAGCAACCACTTGCCTTTAATATTGCTCACGAGCCTAGTTTGGTGAAAGAAGTGTGTTGTTATATCTTAGGAAGAGAGGAACTTCAGCCAGCCGCTAAGTATCCAATTGTAAGGAAAAGAACTTATCGCTGCTTACTGTAAATATGGTGACGTGAATTCTATTGGATGTCTTCGGGGGCGCTTAGATGCTTAGATGCAACCGAAGTCCATTTTTGCGGCTGAGGATGTTTTCTGCTTATCATAAACCTGCAAGGGGTATGACATGGGCGCTATGAATAGCTTTATTCAAGTGATACACGCTCGTTGGGTCTCAATTTCCAGGGAGCGCGCTACTTTACGCTTTTCAGTTTAGCGTCTGTATAAACATATCCGCAGTCACGTCCCGAAACTTGTAACCCAAATAGTTATTAATTTGCGCCAGCTCAGGTTGATGCAGGGGATATAGCTATTTGTTCTTGTGGTTGTTGAAATATAAAAATGGTCGATGATCGCTGCTCATTCAAATCTATAAACCTTTCTCTACCACCTGTATTAGTTTTATGCGAACTTGTTCACAGCATTCCTTGAAGCCAACATGATCCTCACTAACTTTGTCGTCGCTGCAGGCGCCCTTTTCTCTTCGACAGTTTCCGGAAGACCCTCCGGCCTGGATGTGAGAGAGGAGCCCCTCTTATCTTGTGACCAGATATTGCTCGCAAGGCTACTGCCTGCGTTGACATGGGGTCAAGTGCGCCTCCCGACTACCAAGTGCAAGTACGAGGACGGTGGCAACACTAAAGTTGAGGCTCTTGATGAAGCTATCAACTATGGAGATGTGCTTCCTAAGGATGTCTTCGCGAAACTGAAGGAGGTTTGCACCCACACCGGTTGTTCCGGCGACAACAAGGCGGAGTTTGAGACAACCATTGCCCGAGACACTCGAGAGGGAGCGAAGTATACAATTTCTGCCGAGGGGTCTTTTGCTACCGAAGGCGAGGGTACACGGGACAATATGATTGACGTCCTCTCGGAATTTGCTGGGGCTACAACTGAAGCCAGAGAGGCAAAGGTGTGGGACAACCAGGACGTCCTACAAGAGAGTGAGTTTTCCCCCGTTGTTTGTACTTTGATTTTCGGAAAGAAACCCAATTACTGACGGCATTCAACTTAAGAGCGTGTCTCAATCACGCAATACTACGCTTCGAAGCAATTCAATATTCGTCACGAAGTTGAGGGCGACTCGGGCGCATTGGTCTCATTTTTGAATGTTTATATTGAGAAGGAAAAGGATGAGAACAACTTTTGTGTGTTCCTGATGAAGGCTCTTGGTGCTACTACTGGAATTCTCCACGGCATAGCTGGTGGCGGTTTCAGCCTTGCTGAAATCATCTGCGAAGTGGCCTAGTAGAAAAGAGAAACTGCGGGCGAATTCGGTGAGGGATCGCGTTCTTTGGTTTCTAGGAATCCACGTGCCTGACGTACAAGAGGGCAATTTTGATGGAGGCCAGGGAGGCGTGTACTATACCAGTGGACAATCATCTAATCTATCCACTATTCGACTTTGACTTAGCAATCAATTTCCAGAACATAGAATCTAAGATCTAACACCCCTACTATCCAACGCACCGCAGCGCCAGGAAATACGGCAATGAGCGGGCCAGAAACGACAAGGAACTAGCCCCCAAGACGGTAAGTTTTTTTCAGCAATAGAACGACTTCTTGGCCCTGCACTTAAAGAGACTTGGGAGAGAGCCTTACCTTTAACATAGCATCTTTGGTAGCATCAGGCCAAAGAGCCGCAGATGGCAACAGTTATAGAGAATACGTAAAGTCGGATTCATACTGCCTGACTACTTGAGTTCCTGACGTCCAAATTACTCGTCAACCAAGCCATGTTAAAGCTAGGCGACAACAAGCCAAACATCTACAGCTAGATTGGACAAAGTCTTTCAGTCGTCTCGTTCTTATTTACGGATTAGGAATAGTGTGCGATTCCACTCTCAAGCTCAGCCTTCCTCGTTCAGGAACGAATTTTGGGGCAGTGGACTCTGCGAATCCAGGGCAAACACGCTGCTCCGCAACGGCAAAGTCGTAATGTGCGAGGCCTTAGTCTTGAAAATTGCCAAGTCTTTGGATATTTCGAAGAATTGTAAGGGAAATCCTCAAGTATTTAATGCATGAAGTTGTCATTCAGAAAATCGCCTCGCCAGAGCCATCCTCTTGACTCCTTTTAACCAACATCAATTCTTTTCACCAAGCGCAACCAAGAGAATAGTATCTTCATCTTCTTTGACAACATGTCCGACTTTGAATTCTATCGCTACGCTCCTTCAGTTCCAGCTGCGGCCGTGATTGCTGGCCTCTTCGGCTTAAGCACCTGTCTCCATCTGTACCAGTGCGTCCGTACCAGAACAAAGCACATGATCCCCCTCTTGGTGGGAGCTCTGTGTGAGGCAGTTGGCTTCGCGGCGAGAGCTGTTTCTGCGGAAGAAGCACCAGACTACACCCTAGGGCCGTACATCATCCAGTCGCTCTTGATCCTCGTTGCGCCTGTCATTATCGCGGCGAGCATCTACATGATATTCGGCCGCATCATCATTGTCACCGATGGTGGGAGTCGGTCGCTGATCCGTGAGCGGTTGTTGACCAGGATCTTTGTTACTGGCGATGTCATTGCCTTCATGGTCCAGTCCACTGGAGCGAGTATGATGGCCAAAAAGGATCCGAATGCCCAAGACGCAGGCAACTATATCACGATTGGCGGTCTGATCCTGCAGCTTCTTGTTTTTGGCTTCTTCATTATTATCTCGGTCGTATTCTATCTGCGCATCTCCAGACAGCCCACCAGACGTTCGCAAAACGCCCTCAACCCCTGGCGGAAGCACTTGTTCGTCTTGTATCTTTCGAGTCTACTCATTATGATTCGATCAGTCTTCCGTCTAGTCGAGTACGCACAGGGAGAAGACGGGTATTTGCTCGGCAGCGAAGTCTGGCTCTACGTATTCGATGCGGCGTTGATTCTTGCGGTTGTCATTCTTTTCAACCTATTCCATCCAAGTCAGATGAGAGGCATGATGGGAGGGGAAGAGAAGTTCGATTTGACGCACATGACGACAGTTCCTCGATCCGGAAACCTGTACGAACAAGAGAGAGAATCCCGTGAGAATATCACAGCTGTCGCGGTGTAATGCGCAATTCTTTTATGGAAGACACTCCATTGGGTTTGATCTTTCTCATGTCCCGGTCTAATGAGCTTCCCTTTCTTTGCACAACCAACACTTTGGATTTACTAGACTCTTTTTTAGATCATTTTCGAGTAGCTAGTACTCTATGTAGCGACTATAACACTACGCTCGTTCTTCTACGTCTCCTTTCGTGACAGATTGAACCACATCATCTCCTTGGGCCCGAGAAGCAGTGGTGAGTAGTCTACCTCGCAGCCACGTAGCAGGGCTGAACAACTCCGGCGGACCTTCGGAATAGCCTGTCTTTCTAGTAGAACCTTGATCCTGGCCCGTGGAGCGTACCGGGGATTGATGCCGCAATGTCAGCATGCAACCTTGGCAGCTCAGCGAATCATCGTAGCACAGCCACTGCTGATGATATCACCTCGTTCACTATACCGGATGAGGTATGGACAACGATATCTTTGCTTTGAGGCGGTGCATAATAGCACTAGCTAGAAGGTTATATCGTGTCGGGGCAGACGACCTCTCTCAGACTCGTTTAAATATCATTACCATTCGTGGGGCTACTTACTAAACGAAGACAACCACCATGCCCTTAAAACGACCTCACACCAAGACCCGCCATGGCTGCAAACACTGCCGAACCCGCCGAGTGCGATGCGATCTCCAGCGCCCGGCATGTGGCAACTGTACGAAGCGCCAGGTCAAATGCCCGTATCTTGATGACTCGCCTCCCGTCATGGTACAACACATTGCGGATCGAACGGCGTGGCAGACGGATCTAAGATTGATGCACCAATACAACACCTCGACATGTTTTACCATGGCCAACGACGAAAGTCTCAACACGGTGTGGCAGGTCCAAGTGCCTAAGCTCGCATTCAACCATGACTTTCTTCTCTCTGGTACCCTTGCTCTGGCAGCTTTGCATCGTTCCAGTCTTGCTACGACGAGCAGCTCCGAGAGCCGGTTTCTAGTTGCCGCGGCCCGTCATCATGGCCAACGGGCCATCCAGTCCTACATCCCTGCCCTACAGAGTGCAACAGACCAAAGCTGCCATGCCATATTCGCATTCTCCATCATCCTTGCATCATATCATCTCGCCACAATACGCTATGATCACGAGGGCGAATCACCCAGTGATCTTTTAGACAGACTCATTAGCGTTTCACATCTCCTAAAAGGGTCGATTACAATCGCGTATCGCTATCGCGACCAACTCCACGACGGTCCCTTCTCCGCCATGATGGGCATGGGGGTCCCATCAACAGACCTCTATGTCCTACCGGATGGTCCTAGGCAGTCACTCAGCAAGATCCAACACTGCGTGCTGCATACCACTGACTTACCATCTGCTCATCTCGATATTTATTTTCTAGCCTTGAGCAAACTAGCACGTCTCTTTCGCCTGGGACCTGACCTCGCTGAGATCATTGCATGGCTGGCCTTTGACATCGAGGAGTTCACTAGATTAATTGCGTCGAGGGACCCCCTTGCACTCATTTTACTAGGGCACTATGCTGCGGCTCTAGGCATGAACCTTCAAGTTTGGCATCTGAAAGGACTAGGCACTAAGATTTTGGATGCTATTATGAAAACGATTGACCCGCAGTATGCCAAGTATTTAGAGTGGCCACGATGGACATTGAGCTTTGTCGAAGGTTGAACAATAATGTTCTTGTAACTAAGTATATTTCCACGAATTATAGCTATACAATTACATTCTGTAACATTTTGTCTAGCCTCTCTATATTTCTTAGAAGACTTTCCGTATAACATATATGATAAGTGAGTGTCTCAAACAAGTGAGTGTCTCAGCATACTGTACACCTAGAAATAGCTAATTTAGAATTTTTAAAAACTGCTATAAAATAGCTAGGAATATAACAAAAGTAATTTTCTAAACCTAGTTTAATATAGAATATAAAAATAATTTCTCGAGATTTTTAAAAAAATCCTTTTATAGAGAAATAGCTATTTATACAGTGTGAATATACTTTTTTCTAAACTACCTTATAAGGAGTGTTTCTTAAAACTCTAAAAAGTTATATTATTATTTCCCTTATATAATAAAGCTTGTTTTTAAATATTAGCTACTTTAGACTTAACCTTATTTTTTTAGAATTTATTATAATAATTCTCTTTAAAGAGAAAATCCCACTATAGGGTATTTTGAGACACTCACTTGTTTGAGACACTCACTTATCATAAACGTTATCTAATAATAGTTATAAAGATTTCCTAGTTTATCGGTGTCTTTGACACCTGAACTTTAAATTGAGGCCCTGAGCATACTCGTAGGTCCTTAGTTCGCTCAACACTGAAAGAAACCTGGAACCTTTTCCCAGTCTTATTCTTGACCTCGATAGACTGTTCGTTTAGCTTCACCCCATATCGCTTTAGCACGGCCTCCACAACAGCAGCTGGATAGTCAAGTGACTCTGCGAAAACATGCAAGTCCTGCATCAGTCCAACCATGCTGTCTCCAGCTGAGTTAAAGATAGTCCCCTCGAATTCCCACTTCCCTTTCAGCCTATGCCAGAAAAACACCAATATCTCGCCGTAACCCGAAGCATCAACACAGCCCCAATGCCGCACCGTGTCGTCGGGGCTGAAAAAAACAAAGTTCTCAGCGTCCCAATACTTCTGTGGTATTGCGTGGATGCCCCGTTTCGAAATCCCAGACGGAAACTCGACGGCCACAGCGACATGACGGAACATTGAGACTATCTTGTCCGACGTCAGCTGCTCACGATGCAATCTCGTAAGTAAGGTAAATGCCTTGGAATTTACGGTGTAGGAACTCGCAATTCCCAGGCTAGAAATATCAAGTCGGCTCGCGTTGGTCGCTCTCACGAAGGCGTTGGGCCCGGCTTTGCGCATCGGAACCATAATAGGTTTGTCATCTCTGCTCCTACATCTCAGCCCAAGGGAGTATCTTGTGGTGCCATCTTTGTACTCCGAGACCCAATGATGACCTTCCATGTGAATCCCTTTGTTTGTAATAGACATGCCGTTGCCATTGAGCAAAGGGTCCGTTGCCAGGCGTAAATTAGAACAGGAAGCAAAGTCCTGTGGCCCCTTAGCAAGGAAATTTTGATAAGGGATTTGATCATTAGTCGAGTTGTTATGCCGTGTCCAGGCGAAAATACTCAGATCGTTGGTGGTCCTGATAATCTCTTCCTGTAGCCGTACAAATGCCTTGAACCCCTCCCCGTAGAGCATAGGCATGTTAATGTTGAAGATTCCCAAAAGGCAATAAGCGATATCTTCATCTCTAGTGGTCTTCCGTTTCGCAGCCCAAGAGAACCGCTTTGCAACGCACGCGTACCAAAGAGGGTCTTGGTGACTCAGTATTCGAGCTTCGATGTTGGTTATTGTCGAGAGCTGTTCCAGGAGACTCGCTTTGTCGCCAGCATTCTCCCAAGAATGATCGAAGAATTTAATGTTACTTGGTGCAATAAGCTCTTGCAAGGTCCAGCCACGGGTGAACCATCGACAGTCCTTCAAGTCTCCACCATCCAAGTCTGAGAGATACGCGTAACAAACTTCGGCACGCTCATACCATTGGTACATGGAGTTGATTGCCTCGGTCAGCTCGGCACTGCTCGACTTGTCGATGCAGCACGTATCGATCCATATGTAGTCGATTCCCTCGTCTACTGCAAGCTGGCATGTTTTTTGGATTTTGCGATATCCTTTTTTGCCCTTGGCGACTAAAGATTTGCAGTCCTCAAAGGTTACCTCCTGGCCCTCTTCCCAGGTGTGTGAAAGAATTGCGTAGGGTGGGATGTTGTGGCCGTAGAACTCTTCGAAATGGATTTCGCCGTCTTTTGTAAACTTGGTCGCGGCAATTACCCGCATGGTGAAAGGTGAGCTTGTAATGCTCAATAGGTAACCTTGGAACGAGGGATTAGATTGAAATTAGTTCGACGAATGAGTAGCTGAGCCGGGTGGAGGCCGGCCAACGGGTACCCCGCCCTGCTGGACGCCTAATCTGGGAAGATTAACGACTTCCGAGGCTTGGGCGGCACAGTGCAAGGTTGCTGACTCGGCCAGCCGCGGCTCCGTTCTTTTTCTAAGTCTTTTTCCAAGTGTACTAGCTTGTGTTGAAGGGATGCCGGAAGTTCTTCTTTTGGACATCTCCGATAACTCTGCACAACTAGGACATAGAGTTTGATCAGGTGTGACGAGACTGCCCTCTGCATCGGGAAAATGAGAGGCGACGAGTCAAGGAAATAAATAACCGACAAGGACTATAAGGATATCAGATGCCTTCGATACCAGGTTGAAGCAGGAGTTTAGCTTATAATTATTGGTAAATATCGCAATAGTTTTGCCAGCACCCCGGGTAGAATAAAACCGGTAACCGGGGGGGATAGCTGAGAATTAATGTACATATAGTTGAATTTATACCAAGATATATTCCGTCAGACCAACGCGTGTTTTTAAGATCTCGAGATCAAGTCTGGGATCCGAGTTCTGCACTTCCCCCAAGACAACGTTCCTAAATCTCTCACAAAACTCGGGATCGTCTGATGATGATCTGCCGACCTCTAATCTTTCCCACCCTGCGGATAATGGCCCCATACGAGGGTCGTCTCTGGTGACTTGTCCCGTTTCAGTGTTCTTGAAGCAATACTCATCGAACAAGCCGGAACGACCAGCAGGTATTTGAACGATCCAAGGTTTCGGGAGTGGGCCAAGTAAAGCGGTTCCATCGCATACACCGTGCATGTAGCATTCGCCGACGATCTTAAAATAGCCGCTAGGTTGTGATCGTAGGACCATTGGAGACTGGCACCCAAGTAGAACAACGACAATATCTCCTGATTACTTAAGTTTAGTTGCATGTAGATGGCTAGGAAGCCTATGGAGTATGGAGTATACGTACCTTGTTGAGCATCGCCGGGGCATAAACCCACGTGTCCCTCGTCAGTCTCTGCCAGTGTTCTTCCGGACAAAAACTCAAGGGCTGTACGCTCAGTAACGGAGAGCGAAGATGGATCAGAAGACCGGTCGACTGCAGCGTCTCCAAACAGAGCGTTCACAGACTGCTGAAGTATCCAAGTCTCTGGAGAATCGAGTCTCTCGAGGTCTGGAACCCGAGATCGTAGCTGGTTCGCTACCAACGTTCTTGCATACGCTTCTCTGAAAGTCTCGCCTGTCAGATACGGCGTAGACTCGTCCAGTCTTGAAGGCACGGCTTCCCTGATTGCATGCAGCATATTGTCATACGAAGCATTGGTCAAATTCGAGTGGAGCTTGGGCATCCGATTCTTGGGCCCGATATTGCCAAGACGGCCAACTGTAACTCCTGTAACTTGGAGCTTGTCGGGGGCCAAAAAGGAAGCATGGCAGGCCGAGCTCAATGCTGCAAGCTGGTATCGCAAGTCTCTGGTCATGGTATGTCTAGAGCCAAAGTCCTGAACCCAAGATGGGCGGTTGATTCCGGGCATACCGAGGCCGCAAATCTGAACCATGTCAAGCCGCTTGGTATGAGCAATATGGGCAACAACGGTATCTGTGTATACTTTGACGACAGGCGCACTGTACTGCGGGTTGATCCTCCGACGGAATGCTGGCGGGAAGAGGCCCAGAAGCCCGTACACCTTATCTCTCGGATCAGTAGCCTTCCTTGACAGAAAGATGCTAAAGAACTCGGAGATGGGATTGGTGGTATGATCAATCCATATCATGTCGACAACGTGGGAGATGCGGCCCCAGAGGTCCTGCGAGGGAAGGTTGTGCTTGTCCCAGAGGCACACTATAGCCTTCGCGAAGAGAGGCCAGGAGATGTGGTGGTTGCCACACTGCATCGATGCGCGGGAGGTTGCGAGCATGACCTCCTGTAGGACCCAGACACGCTCGAACCACTCCCGGCGCAGCAATTCTACGATAGCGCTGCATGTATCTACCCCATAAGGCAGGTCGCAAGAATGATCGTACCACTTAGGCTCTGTAGCCTCGGGACTGGGAGCCAGGTACCGAATATCGGGAAGGTACTCGACCTGCTGACCCAGATATCTCAAAGTATTGATGGCCTCAGCCGTGGTTTCGGTCTCAGGCCCAAGCCAGACGACGATGCGGGAGGCTAGCGAGTAAATGTCTTCCATTCTGAGCACCTGCCTCTCCCGCTCCGGAATGTCTCGCTGATTGATACATAGAGCATCGATCCACAGTATTCTAGTGGTAACCTCTTGTCGAAGATGCCGGAGGGCCTTGGCCAAGTTTTGACCGACGGAGAGAATCTCATAGCTCGTCGGCTGCGAGGTTACTTCAACCAAGATATCCTCAGGGTCCACGGGGGATCCCCAGACATATGACAGAGCCTCAAAGACAAGCGTTTGCTGGGCGGCGACGTCGTGGGCTGCACCATGGCGATGAGATGAGTATCCAAATTTGGGATCGGGGTGTTCCCAAGTTGACACATCTCTTCCTCCCTGTGTGTTTCGAAAAAGATAACGGCCCTCATAGGTCTTTCGTACCGTCCAGTCGGGCGGCAGTGAGCTTTGGAGCTTTTCCAGGTTTATTGCGGTCTGGTCTTTCTGCTCTGGTAATGGTTCAAGTGCGGCGTGGGAAATTCGAACCTGAATGTCATCATCACGGGATCCTGGCCGAAGCTCAACTAGCCGGATATCCCGCTGGGGGTTACTCAACGGAGAGTAAGTATATGTCTTCATTGTTGAAAAGGCGACAATGAGGGGTAAATCTTCAGGCTCATCGTACAGCCTTATTTTCATCTATCACGTGGGGTGAGAGGGGCTTTGGTATCGCGCAAGGGTGCTGCAGCCTGATTGTCACTGTTGCGCATCCCTTAAAAAGCACTTGTGGATCCATCTTGCCCTGCTTTATCCTTTGACGGATGATAGTCCCGAGGCCGCCTGCGCCTTTGCGTAGTTCAGATATTGTGAGCATATTGCAGTATTGCAGTGATTAACTTAAGCCATATTGGAAGTTCCCGTAGCGTACCTAGTGCAATGATTACAATTGACGCCAAGTCTATCAGTACCCTCAGCTCTCCTCCGAAGGCTTCTTACCCCAAACAAAGTATACAGGAAGGTAAAGATGAATGGAAGTATCTCGTAGCTCCCTCTTAACCTTGTCCATAAACGTCTGAATGTCATCGTTGCTCCAACCAAGTACGTGGCTGAAAAGCTGAGGGGTGTATGAGTCAACCACCTGAAGCTCTTGAATCGCCTGAAACTTTCCTAGTTCCTTGAGCTTGGGGTCCTTGGGCCATGCGCCAATAGGTAACTGCAACCAGTCAGCTACTAAAGTAGATAGCAGACAAATACTCAGCACTCACCTTGTATACTTCTTCTCGGACGTCCAGAAATCCAGCCTCGATCAGCTTTTCCTTCCAGGTCGGTGCACAGTCGACTGGCTTGCCAAATTTGACACTACCCTCCCGCAGGGTCTTCATCCAGAGCAGGGCATTGGCGGCCTTCTCAAGCGTTCCGTCGTCAGACTTAAAGACTGCACTTACGCCCTGGAATTCTACATGGCCGTTGGGAGATAGGTGCTCAAAGATGCGTCGGAACAGGTTGTCGTGGTTGGCGATGCATCCTTCCAGTTCTCTGCCGTGGATGAAATCGAACTCTTTTTTATATACCCATTCGTCCTCGAAGTCATCAACCTCAAACGTGCAATTGGGCGGTGTCCTATGTCATTAGCTCCTTCTTGTACGGCATAGTGTCAAGGGATGTTACTCCTACCACTGGGGCTGTATGGGGCTAAGATCTGTCCCAGTAACTTCTGCTGAGGGAAATTCACTACGGTCAATCAGTAAGTTAACATCCATCTGAATGTTCGATATAGACATACTCTGCAATATCCATCGGCCAGATACCAGTACCAGTACCAAGATCGAGGATGCGCTGAGGGCTTTTGCTAATAGGAGCAAGGTAAAGCTTTCCATCCAACATCAGGCTGTATATGTGATGAACTAGGTCCATGCGATTCTGTTCCTCTTCATCGTTTGGCTACAGTAAGATTATCAGAATTTGAGCTGTCGACATGAAGCACTGTGTGTCATACAAGTAAATAAGTGCCCTCGCGGAAAGCATGGTAGCGGCGCCCATTCTAGAAGTTTGTCAGTCGTAGTTAGGAGGCCAACATGCTCTAGGTCGACCAACTTCATATCTGAAGATGGAACCAAATTAGTAATGCATTACTGTCCAGGCTTCTAGCCACAGATGCCTTACCTGTAGTTAAATATGCTCGACTTAAGGGACGAGAGGTAGCTGGATGAACCTTCACTATAGACGTTGTCAGAGTAAATCTACCCAGGTAAAGAGGATTATTCTGTGACTAACGAAGTATCAAGAAGAGAGTCGCTCTCGTTCAACTCGTCCTTACACAGCATTAGTAAGGGCCACTGTCGATCGTGATGCGGGAATTCAGTCACTCACGTCCACCTCCAGTCGGCTCAGAAGCAGCAGGTCATCACCTGTAATTCTGGAAGCTTCAGGGGGGTGCTCATGCTCTTGAACGGTTTTATCAGCCATGGCAAGAGTTCTCCTTGGATAAATCGTAATGATTTCAGCAGAATCGATGAAAGAATGAGGCAGTCTGCACTCAAACAACACCGGTACTCTCGCAAAAAGCCTCACCGCGATACCCCTCTTTAACCGCCGATTTTGGATGATCCGACAGCTGCACTCGAGACTCGTCAGCTTTTCGCTAAACCCTGCAATAGAGACCACTTGGAATGCAAGCCGAAAGGCTGTTGGTTGACCCCGGCTCCGTTTCTGCAAGTGAACCATTTGGGCTACATGTGTTCCACTCTGTGCCGCCTTATTGCACCCATGAAATCTTGTGTCGTACAGGGACTCTGTCAGAGTGCTCATTCTCGTTGCACGGCACGCGCAAATTGTGGAGTTGAAACGGTCTACAGGGTCAAAAATGGAATCATTTCCGACAATCCACAAGTTATACTTTTGAAATGGAAAACCAATTTATTAAACCACCTCGACGCCTTGAAGACATGATCCGCTGACTTCAACTATGTGATCCTTACTAACTCGGCGCCTGCCTATACTTTGCTACGTTTCTTAAACTATTTCACCTGAAAGAAAGCCATCATGGTATCGTCGCGGTTTAGAATCATGGACCAAAGAAGCTGTTGGGTCACACATGTCTGTAATTTTCAAGTATATAGGAGCTACTAAGCAAGGAGTGAAGTATATACAAAAGAAGGAAATTAGTAAAAGACTGTCTTGTATAAAATAACTAACATAAGGTAGATAAAACGTAAGTCAGCGTTACCGCTCTATCGACCTCTTAATAATACTGACAACCCAGCGAAATGCAGTAGTCAGGGTCGCGGGATAGTCATTTCCATCATGTTCAAGCCTCCCTGTAACAAGGTCCATTTCCTTAAAACTGACTCTCTTGGTATCATGCCATAGTTTCCACCAAAAGATATTGATTAGATACAGGATAATGCCGATGTACGATGTCATAAACTTTGACACATCAAAAGAAGGGATAAAAGCGGCGTATCCTGGAGACATCTGTGAGCGGGTGTCATAAAGGGGGGTTCTCACATACCGTTGAAGAAGATAACGAATATGATGACTATGAGGGAAATGTACGAGCCGTATGGCTGTAAGAAGCCGCGATAAGGCATCATACTTCTTGGAATACCCTGTGACTTCATACCCTGCGAGAAGAACACATAGCTTATAAGGATGCTCACCCAATTTAGTGTGCCGAATACCGTGACCAAGCTGACAAGGTAGCTAAACACAGTCGCCGAGTTTTGGGATACGTTCATATATGCCAGACTGGTAAAGATAGTAATAAGAAGAACGCCTGCCAACGGTACTCCCTTGCCAGTGGTCCGCTTGAAGATAGCAGGGGCTTGCTTATCATGCGCAAGACCAAATAGAGTCCTAGATCCGATATAGATATCGGCATTGGCAGCACTGATAACGAACATGAGAAGGCCTCCATTGGCGACGTGTGGCAGAACGGGTATGTTTGCAAGCCGGCTCGCAATAACAAAGGGGCTAGCCCCAGCACCTGTCTTTTCCTTCGTACCGCCAATCAGCCGGTCATTGGTATAAGGGACAGCCATTCCGAGAGCGAGGGCACCGAGGATATAAAAGAAGATGATGCGCCACATGGTTTGTCGGACGGCCTTGCGGATGGTTTTGCGAGGATTGGGTGCTTCACCAAAGGCGATACCTACGACTTCGGTGCCTATACTGCGGTCAGAACGGCGCTGTTGAGGTTCATATGGTTGCAATTGGACGAACCTGTGTAAGCGAAGCAGGCCTGAACCATGCATGCCCAGAATCCCAGAAGCTTACCCGTCGGGCCATCGACAAGATAGGTTCCAAAAGCACCAGGATCAGACCAGAATTTGAAACCGATACGTTCGCCTGATGGCTGCCCGCCCAAGGAGATAATGAAACAGACCAGAATAAGCATAATCATTATCAGTAACTTGATGAGTGACATCCAAAACTCGGCCTCTCCAAAGAAGGAGACATGCAGAAGCTGTTCTTGAAGTCAGTTGGGTTCTGAATGGATGTCGTCTGGACTGACATTGACGAGGACGATGGCAACCGTAAATGAGGCGACGAAGATACCAACGTTGAGGTCAGGTCGCCAATATTGGATGATGATTCCAGCCGCCGTGAGGTTGTTAGGCAGGACAATCGCGTATTTGAGGAAATAGTTCCAGCCAGTTGCGAATCTGGGTTGAAGAATCAGCAGCAAGATCGTGATAACCCTCTGCGACAACGTACCCAAGGGCAGGATCAACAAAGCGAGTTGCGTATCCAGAGAAGCCCTTATCCATAGGGAACATTGTCGACATCTCGGCAACTGCCGTCATAATGAAGAACATACAAACCCCAATGACGATGTATGCAAGAAGGAGACTGGCAGGTCCACCTCTGACAAGAGCAACACCAGTGCCGATGATCAGACCAGTGCCTAGGGCACCTCCAATTGCGATCATAGACACATGGCGCTCTTTGAAGTCGCGACAAAGATGCGTGTGTTCATCCCGAACCTCATCCGACTGGCCTTCAGCCGTGAAAGTGTTGACCAAGTCAGGACCCTCAATGTCTGCTTTCTTGCAGTCGTGCTCCAGGTTTGATGAGTTTTGAACACTATCCATCGTAACAGTATGGTCAAGGGGATGCAATTACAGAGGAGTGGAGATTGGGTCAAGACACCTTGACCGAAATGTAGAGCAATGATGATAATGGAAGAGTGTTGATGAATTGACCACCTTTATATATCGAGCTTGTAGGCTAAGAGACCCTTATCAGCCATGGTGCTCACGGACCAGATAGTTAACGTCCCACCAGTATCTACCAAGTAAGACTAAGACCACCGCAATTGATCACGGATCCCCGGATTCTCGATTCCAGAGCCAGCCATCGTATCTACTAGCTATGCACTAGTCAGAGTCCTCTTAGCATCGGGCAAGGTTCAAGATTACTTGATGAAGGATCCATATTCCTTGACCAAAAACCTCGTCCTCTCGTTTAGAGGCGGCGAAGTCAAGAAGGTATCCACCCATGGAGGTCAAACTCCGTCCCAGGTGCAGCGATCTTTGCCTATCTTGGGTAGCAAATGGCGCTTGGGATCAAACGGAGACGGACCTCCAATGCGGGGAACGCTTTGCTTGCTATCAGTGGATAAGGTCCACACCCAAGATGACATGATGGAGTCGGAGTCGAGTTGGAGCCATGATCTCGGTGCATTCTGGTATCGGATCAACTAGAAAGTTTGTGGGGGAGCTTCCGTTAGTCCTCCAAGTTAGGGATATATCCACTTACGGATGCTAAACACCATCTCCGCAGGCCAATCTCTGAGAGCAGACCTGCAGCTGTACACTTTTACTGGGGGAGTCTAATGAATAACATAATTGTACTTCCGAGGTTGATCAATGTATAAAGGTTGGGCTGTTCACCGGTGAAAAGGAATCATTTTATTAACCAGGCTTCCGACACACATCCTTATCTCATCTTTCTACCAATTTCCTCCGCCATGACGCCCTCTTTGATTGACACTACTGTTGACTCAGCAACGCCTACTCTTTCTAAGGGTGATCAGAACAGCAGGTGGTCTGCCTATCGCCGCCTCGTGCCTTTGGTAGACACAGATGGATACACCTACCTCAACGCATCTTTCGCTCCTCCTTCCAACCTCATCGTGCACGATGCCATCACGCGTTATTCCAACGACTCTCTCCACTCCCCAGCTCCCAAGCCTGAGTGGCAGAAGACCGCGGCCGAGACTCGCAATCTCCTTGCGCAGTATATCAACGCTCCCTCTCCTGAGTGTGTCGCCCTAACCCGCGACACAACCGAGGGTCTCAACTGCTTCATTCGAAGCATCAAGTTTTCCCCGGGCGATAACGTCGTCATCCTCGACTCGGAACATCCGAATCACGCTTATGGCTGGATGGCTATGAGGGCCGCTGGCCTAGAAGTCCGCCAGGTTCCCACGATTCCTGTGGCCGAGCAGACTGGCATTGTCACTGCTGCCAGTGCAGAGACCTTTGCTCCCTACGTCGATGATCGCACGCGTGCAATTGGCATCAGTTCCATCATGTTCCACAGCGGCCAAAGGAATGACGTCGCAGGTATTTCTGCCACGTACCGGCCCAAGGGAATTCACATTCTAGTTGATATGACGCAACAAGTCGGATTTGCTGCAGTTGATGTCCAGGCACTGGGTGTTTCCGCCGCCGCCTTTGGCCTTCACAAAGGTCTAAACTGCCCGACGGGTCTTGCGGCACTATATGTCGACCCCGAAGTCATTGCACAGAACGATCCCTTGCCTCCTATCGTGGGCTACGGAGCTGTCCAGAACGCAAGGGCAGACCTTCTCGTGCCTTCAGATCCTATCGTCTACCATCCCAACACACGTCGCTATGAACACCTCAATGTTAGCCTCGTTGCTACTTCTGCCGCGAATGCATTCCTCAAGTTCTACCTCAACGAGATGAAGCCGACGGATGTTGAACACTACTTGTTTGGTCTTGGTGATGCCCTGCGAAGGGAATGTCAGAGCTTGGGGGTAAACATTGTCGGTCCGACATCAAGAGAGGAGCATGCGCCCCATCTGTATATCTTGGATTTGCACGATCCTCGATGGACACAGCATCTTCGCGAGAACCGGGTCCTTATCACCCCGTATAGACTGGGCATCCGGGTTTCCTTTGGCTTTTACAACAACCTGAAAGATGTGAAGGACCTCTCGGCCGCTCTCAAATCGGGCTTGGAATTGGACTTCCCAGTAGGAAAAAAATAGACCAGATCCAACTGATACTCTCGGTACAGAAATAATATTTAGTTGAATTTCTGATTATATGCACAGTAGCTCCACGATGGGTTACCGTGAACGCTTGATAGCTTCAACACAACTCATACAAATGCGCCCTAGCCTGCACTGCAAGCCCCCATGCCACACAGCACTCATCCAGAGACTGTACTAAATAAGTAGCCTCCTGCGGTGTAATTCCTAGTAGCCTCATGGCACGGTGAGCTTGAACAATTCCGTATATAAAGATGATCGGTGCATGCTCAAGTCCGTGTTGGGTTCGGTAGTGTCTGACCAAACATACGACGTCCTGCGCGGCAGAGGTGCAGACCGCGCGTGATACACTCTCGATCTGGATCTGGGGGTCGGATATACCGGAACTGATCCGATCTAAGTGGAGAGAGATTCGACTGCTGTTGAATAGAATGCTGCGGTGGTATTTAGCAGATCCGGTCAAGGAGCTGGTTGGTTTGGACGCGATACTCACTACAAAGCAGCAACGCTCGGCAACAACGATGTTGTCGGAGGCTCCCACCTATTCCACTTGATACAATCGGGCAAAGATTCCTGCCAACGGCAGAATTCCAACTCTAAATCCTCTGAAGGACTGAGGCGCCTGAGGTCATTGGCTGTAGAGGCGCGTGAAAGCAGAGTGCTGAGCATTTTTTCAATCAACTTGCAAAGAAAGACATGCTGACTAAAGGTTGTGATTAGTCCCTCGCTTCGGTTACAAGAGCCAGGCTCGATCATTCGGGAGATGTTGACACCAGCAGGAAGCCAGGTTGCCATGTTAGGAAAGTCCCTGCTAGAGTTAGCGATGAAACATGCCAGAGCAGGAACTAAACCTACGGCAGGCTTTCTGTGTGCTCGACTTCACCTGCCGCATCATATAGTTGAACTGGGCGACCTAAGATGAGACTGATGATCTTATCGGATGTGTAGCAACCCCAGTATATGCGACGGCGGATTTCTATATCCTCCGCAGTTGCGAGAGACACGTCGCTGGAGATCCAGTGTTTGGGGTCTTTCTGGAACCCAAGATCTTGAGCCATGCGGAAGGCGATTCCTACTCAAGGATTAGTGCTGGTACTGTGGTGTTGCCAAAAGAGGATCAACCCGAAAGCTCCCAGCCTTTCGATAGGTCGCCTTTCCCAATCTGATAGAAGGCTAGACACAGGAAAACCTGTACGGCGGTGATGGATGGGTGCGTCAATCCAGATACAATGATAATGCTCTCTGCAGCTGCGTAGAACTGTTCACTCATCTGTGCTTGCGTCTGGTCTGGTGACATGACTGCTCCTAGAGCACAGACTGAAAGTAATAGCGGAAGAGACCAGTATTTTGACTTATCTCGTTGACCGAAATGGTCTCTTAGGAACGCCTCGCGATAGATAAACATGAAATGCGGATATTGCCAGCGAAAGAATTGACGAAGAGCGACCATGACCAGCTCATTCCCGAGATCGATGCCGAAATGTTGAGCGACATGATCGAACTGGCCCTCGGAGGAGGTGTTATCGAAGGACGACAAGGGAGTCCCTCCAGTGCGGATGCGGTAGATACTCGTTGGGCCATGGTATATGAGAAAGCCCTGAGGACCGGCCTGGAGCCCAGAAGGTTGGTCTACCCTACCTTGGCATGTAGCTGGAGACTCAACCGTTAAGGTCTTACTGACGACGTGATGGCCACCTGAAGATACATCAAGCCACTGGTCAAACGACACGTTCTCTAGCAACTGTTCTCTTTCGTCTGGTGACGCCTGCTTGATGCGCATCAGGAGACCTTCAAGGGATGCAATGCGATTCTCCAAGCTGATAACGTATGGACGAGAAGCGGGTCTTCGTTTGCGATCATCCTGGCGATATTCGCATGTTTGCTGCGCTTGCAGGCATTTGTCGCATGGCTCCGTGCGCGAGCAACGTAACTATAGAGCTGGTCAGGTTTCCGAGAGATGGCAACAAGTCGGACTTTTTACCTTCCGGAACTGACATCTCTTGCAACTAATCACTTAATCAGCACAGCTTTCGTCTGGACTGGTGGTCCTCTTACGACATTGTCTTGCCTGCTCTGATCTGTTCCATGTCTGCAGGTCAAGGATCGTAAAGCACGATCAGCTGAGTGTAGCACGATAACAATAAGAGAGTTTATGGGGGAGATGCAGTAGTAGATTGTGCTAAATCAATTGTATAATTATTTATACTGTTGAATTGGTCGTGCGGTTGGGTGAGGCACAGGGTCCCTGGCAGCCGGCTAAGCCTCGGTGCGGTCTCGTCGAGCTAGCCCAGATTAGGACGCCCCTCCTTTTCAGTGTTTCAGTGTCAAAAGCTACAGAAAGCTAGGTACCCTATACCCTATCATCTCATGAAATGCGGACAGCTTTTTATCTCTACTTTTCCACTCTTACCTGCGAAACGGCCAGTATTCAGTCATTGAATTAGTTATTAACTGTCCTGGCTGAACCTTAAACTATCTGAATTTCACGAGAAACTACGGTAATCACAGTCAACCTAAAGGAATGGCCCTAATATCCTCGAAGCAGTTGTGTCTGGTTCAAGGTTTCTAATAGATGGCTCGTCTCCTGGATGTGACTCCTTTCTTGCAGCAGGGCTCCCTCGCGTTACCAAAAAAAATCCAGAATAAACCTATGTGACCATCAATAAAGAATATCTCATAATACGTAACCAGCGAAGACTCGCAGCAAAGTGTGCATTTGCACAGAGCCTTGTCCACGTCATCCTCATCACAGTCGATTACAGTTCACAGAGCTCATACAAGTGGTAAGTGGGAATTAGGCTAAGAGTGTACCATCACAATCAACACAAACTCTTAGACGCGAAGTCTATAGCCAGATGTCCAGTTCCCTTCCCTATCAGATGCATGTCGACCTTTTTGACGGTGTGGCTGTGGGTGAAGACCTGGTCCATGCAACTGGCATTGGATACTTGATCCTCAGAGTTAATGCGATTTTCACTGGCGATATAGAGCAAAATTTGGGCATGTAACAAGAGATGTGGTGCGAACGCATTTCCTGAACTTAAGGTGGACAGTAAGCGAGAGTCCCGTTCTCTCCTTGACTCAGCAACTATGCTAGGATATAGCATGCCTAAATGTATCAGGGACTTAAAAAACTAATTAAGTGCTTTTCAAGCATTCTAATAAATTAAATAGAAAAAATCTTGATTTCATAGGATCAATCGATCCGCAGTGATGCTACTCCGGTAAGCCCCGCTACCTCAATATTACTATGACGGTTAAGGTTTAGTTTCTGCTTAAAGTGTTAACAACCTCGGCTCCTCCCCATATTGTCCTCTGTCCTCATTCACCTACACAACGACCAGAGGCAGAGTGATAAACACGATGCCGCTAAGCAATGACAGGCCGTACAGGCGGGCCCACGTAGCCTGCAAGGCATGCAATGCTCGCAAGGTCAGATGCACCGTCACCTTGTCTGGGCCCCCATGCGCCAACTGCGCCGTGGATAACGTCCCTTGCGAGATACAAAACCGCAAGCGAAGACGGTAAACCTGCCCCTCATCCGAGGGATCCGAGATGGCTAATGAATTACAGAAACATGGACCTCCTGCCCGAGATATCTGGGTCGGCGGTGCAGGACAATCCAAGACCCTTGCAACAGAGCCACTCAACGCCACAAGTCAGCACATCACAAAGCGAGAGCCCGCAGCAGGATACCGTCATTGTAGCAACAAACTATGAGCCACCCCAATGGGACTCACCTGCTGATAGGGACACCCATTTATCGCCACGTCAATTGCGCCAGGCCCAGGATTCTTCCTCTGCTGGGGCTAGTCAAGAAGCCGTCTCCATCGGACACGATGCAGGTGGTTGCGAGATTGCCCTGGCCCCAACCACAGAGATTGATGAATCCAGACAAACTGAAACCTTTAGTACACCAGCTTCGTCTGCGATTGCTAATGACACCTCCGCATGGGCCGAGACTCTCGAAGAGGGTGAGAGCAATGGTGATCGGGTGCCGTTCTACCCAGGTACGCATCTCATCCACGAACCCACAGCTTCCGGTTCTGACAGACTATAGGTGATAAAAGAGGACCGGCTTTTGTGATAGACATTTGCAAGCCACGACGCTTAACCAATAGCAACCATGCCTTTGTAGCCATGCCCTCATTAGAATCTCTTCTACCAGAAGAGATACAGTATCTTCGGTTCAAGGGATGCTTTTCTTTACCGCCCCGCCAGCTTACAGAAGCACTCGTTAGGGCTTACTTCCACCACGCTCATTCCTTTCAGCCAGTCCTAGACCCCGAGGACTTTCTCAACAAATACAGCAAAGGCCATCTCAGTTTATTGCTCCTGTGGAGCATGTTTATATGTGCTGCAAGCGTATGTTTCCTCGGTGCCAGTTGTGAGCAAGCCTGACAACTCGTCCAGTTTGTCGACGACAGGTTATTTGCAGAAAACTTTTACGATTCCCAAATTGCATTCAAACGCACGGCATTCCAGCGAGCCAAGGTACGCTGAAGCTTCCGGCTCTTCCTATATCCACCTCGATCGGCATTGCTAAGAAGAAGATAGACTTTGTATGATGCAGACTATGAGAAGAACAAACTCACGCTGATTCAATCTGTGTTCCTCATGGGGCACTTTTACGCTAATGCCGAAGATCGCATGGGTCCTTGGCATTGGAACGGCATCGCCCTTAGCCTGTCTCATACCATCGGCCTGCACATGCTTACATCCCCAGCACGGGAGGGCATTCAACCATTATGGCGCCGTCTTTGGTGGTGCATCTACTATCGCGAAGTGTGGCTATCATTAGGTCAAGGTCGGCCAATGCGCATCTCTCTAGATCACTGTTTAACTCCAATGCCTGGATTGTACGACACTAACCCTGTGTGCCCATCGGAGTGGCAGTACTACTTACCCGAACAACTGGGCACATTGCTCGGAATGTGGCTAAGCCTGATTAGAGTAACATGCGTCATGGGAAGAATATTATCGACCAACTACACCATCAAAGGAGTAAAGCCTTCGAGGGACGATATTGAGAGAGACGAGAATGAGATTCGTGCCAACTGGTTTCCAGACGGAAATTATGACCAGAGTCCAGTTTTGGCATCTCATTTATACCAGTTTCGACTCCATATTCAGTAAGCTTTATAGGAGTGGCTCAAGACGCGAGCTAATTCGCTACAGGGCGGCTATTATAGCTCTTTACCGGCCATTTCTCCTCGAAAGACCGCATGGGGTTCCTGCAGACGAGCAGAGTTCTTGGCAGGCGTTTGCAAATAACAAACTCAGGGCCGCGGCTTCTGACGCAACTAGTGCAGTTAATTCGATGATGGCCGAGGATCTGATCAAGTTCTCCCAGACAGTTGCGTACGTGTCCCCCAGTCCTCTTCGCTTTGCCCCATTAACGTTGTATTAGAGTCCTTACCATTGGTCCACCAATGCAAGTCCACCTGCTTGAATTGACATCATCGAAGCCATCGGCCAGTCAACTTGCAAAACACAACCTGGCACTCTGCCTGCTAGCCCTGAGTGAGATGCGAAAATCGTATGTCTCTGCCGACGCGGCGTACAAACTATTCGACCGCGCGAGGAGCATGGTTGAGAACAACCCTCGAGAGACTGAGGCTATTGTGCGAGACCCAACCGCCTTGCCAGAAACACAGGGAATTGAGAGCGAACAGTGGCTTGATGAATCCGAGGGCTATGATTTTGCATCGACGGGGATTTTGTCGGCGTTTTGGACCCCGTTTGCCAGTTTCATCCCTGATGATTTCTCGGGAGAGTCTTCGTAGCCTCGGGTCGGCGCTCGTTATGATACTAGTGGAGGCTGTAACTTATTTTAACTCGGAGAAGACTTCCTATCTCTGAAGAAGCACCGCATAAACAGGAGAACCGGAGTGAATGGATCTTATCTCGCCAAGGCGCGGACTTTATGTCTTTGAGATAAAGCTTCTAGAAAAGTCCGATGATCGTCACTGGACCTCGGCAGCCCGGGACTAAGTGGGGCTGCCGGAGCACTGGCCCAACAATTTGGCCGAATCCAGAGTAGTCCGCCGGAGTGGGAAAAAAACGCCGGAATGATTTGATGGGTTAGCAGCCAAAGTGATTCCGGTGGATTTTTTCCCCCGAAGGCCCGCCCGACACGTCAATTCAGGAGCCGGAGCTATTGCTTTTAAGGGTTACGTCGCCAACAAAATTGATGAGGCTCTTGGTGTTGAGTCAGGCACACGGCAGCTTTGAAACTGGACTGGTCAATGCATTGACCATGAGCCGAGGCACCTAGAAAACTTTGATCCATGTGGTTCGATGTCATTGTAACCTCAAGGATTGCGTCAACCGTCTTTTCCTCATATATACTCCGATTCTAGAATGACAGCAGACTGCGCTACTGCAAACTAAGCATCATGGCGGAGACAGTCGAGATTCCAACGCCTTCGGGCTTGCCGCTCTTGGGCAACATCACATCTATCGACCCCGAGTTCCCGTTAGGGTCTATGGTATCGCTTGCTGAGCAGCATGGTGAGTTGAGCCTCACTAGGTAATCAAAGATCACGAAAGTCGACTAACTATTTATCGCAAGGCGAGATCTACCGTTTGAAATTCCCTGGTCGAACTGTCGTCATCGTTTCTACCCAAGCTCTGGTCAACGAGACGTGCAACGAGAAGCGGTTCAAGAAGTGTGTCAATTCAGCGCTCACTGTAAGCCATGATTTGTTCTCGGTGATACTGAACCGAGCTGATGATTTGACAGCAAATCCGAGAAGGAGTTCACGATGGACTCTTTACTGTAGGTGCTCCTGAGAACAGTGACAGAACATACTCTGAATAAGACGCAGGCCAGACTAGGAGAGGAGAACTGGGGTATCGCGCATAGGGTGCTGATGCCGGCTTTCGGCCCCTTATCGATCCAGCGCATGTTTGACGAGATGCACGACATTGCCTCCCAGCTGGCTCTCAAGTGGGCGCGATACGGACCCGATTCTCCCATCATGGTGACCGACGATTTCACTCGCCTAACGCTAGACACACTGGCCTTATGTTCCATGGGCTACAGATTCAACAGCTACTATTCTCCCGTTCTCCACCCGTTCATCGAGGCAATGGGTGATTTCCTCACAGAAGCTGGAGAAAAGCCCCGAAGACTGCCTTTGCCTGGAATCGTCTACCGAGAGCGCGATCGCAAGTACCAAGCAGATATCGAGACCATGAGAAACACGGCCAAGGAAGTTCTCGACGCCCGAAAAGCTGGAGGGAGCACACGGAAGGATCTTTTGACAGCTATGCTCGAGGGAGTCGACACAAAAACTGGCAAGAAGATGACCGACGAGAGCATCATGGATAACTTGATCACGTTCCTGATTGCAGGACACGAAACCACCTCAGGACTCCTTTCGTTCGCTTTCTATCAGCTTCTTACCCACCCAGATGCATATCAGCTTGCTCAAAAAGAGGTCGATCAAGTAGTTGGCAAAGGACCCATCAAAGTTGAGCATCTCTCCAAGCTCCCATATCTAAACGGTGTTCTACGAGAAACACTCCGTCTCAACGCTACCATTCCTCTCTTCACCGTCGAGGCTTTTGAAGACACCCTTCTCGGAGGAAAGTATCCGATTAAGGCGGGAGAAACCGTCCTCAACCTCCTCGCTAAATCACAACTCGATCCCACGGTATTCGGTGATGACGCGAACGAGTTCAAGCCCGAACGAATGTTCGATGAAAACTTTACCAGGCTGAACAAGGAATTTCCCAACTCATGGAAACCCTTTGGCAACGGTATGCGAGCCTGCATCGGAAGGCCTTTTGCCTGGCAGGAGGCTTTGCTCGTCATGGTCATGCTGTTGCAGAACTTCAACTTTGTTCTTGATCCTAGCTATCAGCTCGGTTATAAGCAGACATTAACTATCAAGCCCAAGGATATGTATATGCGGGCGATCCTGAGGGATAACCTCACACCGACAACTCTTGAGCGTCGATTAGCCGGTCTGTCTGTTGCAGAAACAGAGGGAGTGAACGGCACGAATAGCAAGTCGACTGACGACCAAAGCGGTGTCCCTATGACGATCTTGTACGGATCTAATAGTGGAACATGCGAGTCTTTAGCTCAGAGAGTTGCAAGTGATGCTGCAGAGCATGGATTCCGTGTTACTAAGATTGACTGCCTCGACACTGCAAACGGTAATTTGCCCACAGATCAGCCTGTTGTTATCGTCACAACATCATACGAGGGCCAGCCTCCTGATAATGCTGGGCATTTTGTCGCCTGGCTTGAGAAGTCTGACCAGGAGACTAATCCACTCAAGAATGTCTCGTATGCAGTCTTTGGCTGTGGCCACAAGGATTGGGTGCAGACCTTCCACCGCATTCCCAAGCTTGTGGACGGTACTCTGGAAAAGCTTGGGGCTACTCGACTTGTAGACCTCGGTCTCACTGATGTGTCTGAGAACATGGTCTTCAGTGACTTTGAGACATGGGAAGACAACATTCTGTGGCCCGCCCTTGAGGCACAGTACAAACCAGAGATTAAAAAGAGTTCTGCAGACAAGGGGCTGAGCGTCAAGAGTTCCAACTTTAGGCCTCTTACCCTCCGCCAAGATGTTAGGGAAGCTACAGTCGTCGAAACCAAGACACTCACAAGCAACACCGATGCGAAGTCCAAGAAGAAGCATATTGAGATAGAGTTGCCCGAAGACACTCAGTACACAGCCGGAGACTACCTTGCCGTTCTTCCCGTCAATTCTCAAGAGGTTGTTCGTCGGGCATTGAGGAGGTTCAAACTTCCATTGGATGCTCATTTGGAGATTTCGAGCAGCACGCCGACTGTACTCCCCACGGACACATCCGTATCAGCACTGGATGTTTTGAGCTCTTACGTGGAGCTTTCGCAGCCAGCTACCAAGAGGGTACGTCAAAGAGCTTAAAAGCACACATGAAACAGAAAACTAACAGATTATGACAGAACCTTTTGACTATTGCTGAGGCTGCATCTGATGCAGAGACGAAAGCCGCTCTCACCTCGCTCTCCGAGGAAACGTACATCGAGGAAATCAGCAGCAAGCGAGTATCAGTTTTGGAAATCCTGGAGCGGTATCCGTCAATCGAACTACCTATCGGAGACTTCTTGCAGATGTTGCCGTCGATACGCATTCGTCAATAGTAAGCGCTCCATTGTCTTGTCACTTCGCCACTCACTAACTTGGCCTTCCAGCTCCATCTCTTCGTCTCCATTATGGAACCAGTCTCATGCGACAATCACCTTCTCGGTCCTCAAGGGGCCCGCTTTGTCAGGCCAAGGCACATATAACGGTGTTGCAACTTCTTACCTCGACTCTCTAGCTGAAGGTGATACGCTACAAGTGGCCATCCGCTCATCGCCTGCTGCATTTAGCCTTCCGTCAAACCCAGAACGCACGCCCATAATCTGCATCGCCGCTGGATCAGGACTGGCACCATTTAGGGGCTTCATCCAGCAACGAGCCATGATGTATGAATCAGGCCGTAAGCTAGCACCAGCTCTATTCTTCTTTGGTTGTCGCTCTCCGGATAGAGATGATCTTTATCACGACGAGTTTGACAATTGGCAGAAGCTTGGTGCAGTAGACGTGCGACGAGCGTACAGCCAGCACGGAGACGGGTGCAGATACGTCCAAGATCGTATCTGGCAAGACAAGGAGGACTTTATTGAACTCTGGGAGAAGGGTGCTACGGTGTATGTGTGCGGCTCGCGAGCGATGGCTGATTCGGTGAGGGAGGTCATGATCAGAGTCAAGACTGAGATAGAGAAGAAGTCCGGTGGCGAGATGGGTTTTGATGAGGCGAAGAAATGGTTTGATGAACAAAGGAACGTGAGGTATGTAATGGACGTGTTTGATTAGGTACGTGGGTGAGGGATATGGCCATGGCCTATAGAGGTAGGCTATGGGAGAGACGCCGAAAAGATTCAGAAAGCGTATAATTTAGATTATTTCAGGACTCAACGAGCCGGGCCGCTCTTTACTTTCTTCCACAAGCGTTCAATATGATCAAACAATCCCAAAGATCATGAAAATACCCATCAAAAACTGACTCACTCAGCTCCAAGCCTGCATCACCGATGTGCCGCCTTGGGGGCGAAATGCCGATGATCGAAGCACGCTGGGAGGCTGAGTGCATCTCGCCGGCTATGCCAACGCAGGCTGCAGGCGCCTGTAATTCCCCCAATCCAATCACAGATGCATACAATGTCTTGATTTTCGTATTGATGGGATCCGCCCAAGCACTTTCAGCCCCCAAGAGGCGACGATCAACCAAGCCTACGTGGTGCCAAGAGCTCACTGCATTTCAGCCGCTGGCGATCCCCCGCAAATCTACTTCTCACTCTGTTAAGCTTATCTGTTAGAGTTGTCCAAAAAGCCGAGACGTGCCTGAGGCTGGGAAGCTCAGCCATACCTAGAATGCAAATCTCGTTCCTGAAAGAACCCAATCCGTGACGCAGCACATGGAGTACTACTGCCTATTGGGTCCCTGGAATATGGTATCTATACCTTATGGTAGAACAATAAGTTCTGTGCTAAAGTAAAGGACGGGACCCCGCAGGGCGCAATCGGTTGGTTCTCAGCTTTTGGGGCTGTTTGAAACCGGGCGCTTTGAGGCAGGCTGTTGAGGCCATCCTGAAAGTGCAAGTCCTGGAGGCTGTGCTGTCTCTAACTAGCAACAATCGGCGTCACTACTAAGCTGCTCACATTAAGGCCACAGGTATAAAGGCGGAGCATAGCATCGCATTCAAACTCGACAGCAGTCTCATCCCAAGCTTCGCTCTTATCAGCGCTGCCGTCAGATCAGATTAACAATCAGATATATCAATCAATTCAATCAATTCAAACCAGATATGGAATTCTCCCAGATCAACCAATTCAGATACGGGCGTCCGTACGTCTGATATATCTGATATCTCTTGCAAGGAGAGTGGTTACCCTAGAGTCACCGGATCATCTATATGTTCCAGCTCCGCAGAGTAAGGGCGTTCCCAAGAAGCAGCAGTGTTACAGGGGCCAGTCAAGCTGATTGGTCGGTTCCGAACCCCGGCCTGCCCAGGTCCGACGAAGGCAAATTAGTTACTCCTTTTTCCTGCGTCTCTATCCGGTACGACACGGCCTTAACCAGAGAAGTCAACACCCACCGCCCTGGGCTGTTCGGAAACGTATCTTGGCTGATTGATTTCGACCTGTCGAAGCTCCTACTAATTACAGCATACAATGTCGGAGACCACTTTAAAAGGTAGCCTTGCTAGTAGCCCATCGTCATCGCCGCCACCACCCGCATTTCCTCGTCTAGGGTCCCGATCCAAGTGCATCGGCAAGCAGTATGATGCAGCTTTGGCTTCAGCCTCAACTACCGATTCTTCCGTGGACGACCTTTACAAGATTATTTGGGGCCAACGACGTTTTGTTATCGCAAGCCTGTTGGATAAGAAAAAGAGCAGGGGCAGGCGGAGCTGGATTGGAAACCATGGCTGGTTCCTGGCAGAGTTGAGAAAAGACAATACATCTAGCGGGGATATCTGGTGTTGTCGGCTCTGCGATGATAAGGGCACACCGCGATTTTTCAATGCTCAGTCGACATCCTCGGCATTGGCTCATCTGTACAAGTTAGTGGTCTTTCCCACTTCCAGGCTATCACTGACGTTTTCAGAGCTCATGGAATCACTGAGACCTTCGAACCGGGTTCATCTGGCGATTCGTCGGTTCTCGATCTTCAAAGGAGCGCATCCAAGAAGCGGCCGGCTTCTTCTTCCCTCGTTCTTCCCCGAGCGAAGATAGCACGGATAAAAGAGCTCTCCGTTGGCTATATTGTTGATTCCAATCTCCCCTTTACTACTTTCGAGAGTTCCTATCTACAGGAGCTGTTCCGTCAGCTGGACACTGAACTTTATGCTCAGGTGCCCTGGGGTCGAACTGCAACCAAGAAAGATCTAGAGGACATACTCTCTTCAAAGAAAGCAGCTGTCAAGGAGGAACTCACTGAGGCTGTTACCCAGATACATCTCAGCTTCGATCTCTGGACCTCTCCAAACAGACTAGCTTTTATTTCGATCTTCGGTCACTTTATTGATCGGAGACACTCATACCAAAGCCGGCTGCTTGCTTTCAGGAGGCAGATCGGTTCTCACGCGGGTGAGAACATCGCTTACACCATAAGGAATGTCGTCTATGAGTGGGGTATAGATTGCAAGCTCGGCGTCTCAATCTGTGATAATGCGGCCAGCAACGATGTTTGCTTGCGAAGCCTATACGCAACTCTCGATGCCTCGATCACGAGAGCGGATACGGAGGCACGAAGGATGCGATGTTTCGGACATATTCTAAACCTTGTTGCACGAGCTTTCCTCTATGGTGACGATGCAGCTTCTTTCGAACTTCAATCTGATGCTTATGGCATGCTGGAGCAGGTTGAAGAAGACCTCGAACACTGGCGAGCGAAGGGTCCGGTTGGGAAACTGCATAATATCGTTCGGTTCATCCGAGCCTCTCCGCAACGCACCGAAGCATTCAAAGCACATGCAAGGGAGCAGGAGGAGGCAGACATATACAAGCTTGCAGAAGAATCAACGGCCGAGCTTGAAGTCATACAGAACAACGCTACGAGATGGAACTCAACCTATATGATGATTAAGCGTGCCTTGATCAAGCAGTCTGAGCTCAACAGCTTCATCCAAGAGTTGGGGCTAGAAGCAGACGCCTCAAGAAGGGTTCCTACGGCTGATATCCTGACTTCTGATGACTGGAAGGTCCTCAGGGAAGTTAGTCATATCTTGGAACCAATCTACAGTATGACGATGAGAACACAGGGATGGGGTACGAGCGGAGGCCATGGCCGGCTCTGGGAAGTCATGACAGGAATGGAGTTTGTCTTGGAACACCTCGAAGGCTGGAAGGCTCTCTACGAGGATGAACCCGCTGGCCCAGCTGCGGAAGGAAGATGTATGACCCAGGGGGAGGAGGCCGGACCGGCCACGGGTGTGAAATCAACACTTGCGCGGCCACCGACAGTCGGACAAACCCGAGAGCGACCCTCACGGCAGTCACGACTACCATCGCGACTCCAGGGATACGAAATTGCGCCGTTGCGCCGCCGCCGTGAAACGGCTCTTCCAGCTCATCCACCTGCTAGCCCACAGTTTAATGAAGATGCCCTTCCTGTACATTCTCGAGAGGACTACCTGCAGGATGATGCTCGATCGGTGAGTAATATTACTAGTATGGAAGGCCAGGAGCGCGCCAGTATTAGGGCAAGCATAAACAGTGCCTGGATCAAGCTGAACGAGTACTACACTCTCCTCGGGCGGTCGCCTCTGTTTGCAGGGTCTGTTGTTTTGAACCCGGACCTTGGCCTCCGGTGGCTCGAGACCAATTGGACTTCTCCAGAGCAGCTACAATGGCTTCGGGATGCAAAGGACGGCATCAAAGCCTACTTTGAGCGTTGGTACTCGAAAGACGATGATGATGCCTCTGAGGGGATCTTCGCCACGCCCCCACTGACGGCCCAACCTGAGCAAAGTAGGTTTGAGCAGTGGGTGAAAAGTCGGCAGCCCAAGCTCTCAGCAACAGGCAGTGAGCTTGAACGATACTACAGGCTTGAGCCGGAGCAGGTGGATGACCCGATTCGGTGGTGGATTGATCATAGCAATGCTTTCCCGCGTTTGAGCAGATTTGCATTGGATGTCCTTGCTATTCCAGCCATGGCAACTGACTGTGAGAGAGCATTCAGTCTTGCGAAGCTTACAGTCACCTCACAGCGACATTCTCTGCTTGGATCGAGCATTGAGTCGGTCCAACTACTGAAGAACTGGGTTAGGGGAGGGTGTGTTACTCTCGGGGGCCTATGCTTGAGTAACAAGGTTAGTCAGGACCCAAGAGCAGGATCCAGAGGCCGGGGATAGCTTCAAGTGAGCTGCTACGTATCAGATATCAATCAATCAATCAGATCAGATCAGATACAGAGGGCAAATAATCAGTTCAGATCAGATTTAGGTCCTAATCTGATTTGATTGATCTGACGGTAGCCCTGGCTCTTATCACAACACCAGCCTCATCAATATCCTTCTCCCCTCTGAATCACCAAAATGTCCAAATATCTAAGCTTCACCGCCAAGAGCCTTGCTCTTCTCCTTGCCACCACAGTTGTCGCGAACCCTATCGATCAGCTCTACCGGGAAGTCCTCCAGAAGCGCGACCCTCCCCGTGCTCTTGATGCGAGTGCTACCGATGAGGAGAAGAAATGGCAGCCCGCAATGGATTTGTTAGTTACATATGTCCTAGTTTATGAACAGGATGCTAACATGAGACAGTGACACAGACGGTTGCTACAACGTTCCCGCCATCGACAGGGACGGCAACGTCAGTCCTGGGCAAAAGGCCTGGATGCAGTATGACTTTTCCAAAAACTGTCGTGATGAGTCTGACCTTGACAACAACAACGTCTACGTGCGCACACGCTGCAACAGCGGCTGGTGCGCATACTTGTACGCATACTACTTCGAGAAAGACGTTGGATCGCCCGGCGTCATCGGCCCCGCGGGTGGGCACACTCACGACTGGGAACACGTCGTCGTCTTTGTCAAGGACAACGAGGGCGCCCAAGTCGTCGCCGTGTCGCAGCATAGTGACTACGAGACACGCAAGGCGGGTGACGCGCGCTGGCATGAGGACACTCACGTCAAGGTGGTCTACCACAAGGATGGTGGCTTCACGCATGCTTTCCGCTTCGCCAACTCTGGAGATGACAATATTGAGAACCACAAGAAGGTGTGGTTCTTTGGCGCGCTCGTCGGCTACAACGGCTTCCCCTCTGCTGAAGTACGTGACAAACTCATGTCGTACGACTTTGGATCCGCCTCGCTTGCCATCAAGGACAGCAGCTTCAAACTCAACTTGGATCGCGCCCGAGATGACAGTAACGACGGCACCAACAACATGGTACCTGGATTTGACAGCGGCAGGGACCAGTAACTGGGCCCACCTTTTGGGAGATGAGATTCTTCAATCATGAGCTCTCTTGTACAGTCATGTTTTCATACAGTTCAAGAGATACTATGCTTTGTTGGGTGTAAGCTAGAGTCTACAATACTCAACCGCAGACCGTGTATTAGGCAAATGTTGTGACAAGCGTTAAAAATTCCATATACTCTCTTGAAACTCTTGATCCTCGCCAAAATCGCCAATGAGCCCATTCAAAAGCCCTCCGAATGCATCAGTCATACCGATATCAGAGATTTGCGCTGCCCACTGTGATAGATCCTCCGTGTTGGCATTAGCAGAGTTACCAGAGGGGACTGGTAGCGTCGCCGGAGTGTCATCTTGGTTTCGTTCCACCATCATGGCCATAGCCCGGGCTGCCAGGCCCTCAAACAAATCTCTATAGGGTCCCGCGCCCTCCCAACGCTCGGCCATGATGGCCAAAAGCATGGTACAGGTTGTGAAGATGCTGCTTACCCTGTCATACCTCACGGTCTGCCGTACGGCAGGCGACGTCCAAAGACAGTGCAGATACGTCAATCCGGCAAGAAAGAGAACATGGAGGGTTCCCCAGGTAAAGTTGATAGGCTTTCCGACATAAAGACGTTTGCACGACAGACAAATATTACTCGCAGCGTCCATGCACTCGAGGAATACGTCATCCTGCACCTTGTCCCACGTTGTCAACTGGCCGCGGTACAGGAGGAGAATTGTTTCGCTGTAGGTTATCTTGTAGTCTTCCATGCTTGCAAACACGCAGAGTTGAGGGCCGTTTCGAAGAGGCTCGGGTGGTGTTGACGCCATCCAGTCCTCAAGCTCTCCGCGCAACGATTGCACCTTGGCTAGATAGCTTTGGGGATCCTGCCGTATAGGCGATGAATGGGAGTATAATGATGCGTGGATACGAGCCCAAATGCATCGTATGCGAAATTGATGAAGTGCATGCGATACCGTCGTCGCAGGGTCGCTTGGTGATTGGCGTGGCAGACCATGAATGCCATTCTCATCAATAGACGAGTCATCGATGTCAATCGGGAACTAGGGATTTTTATCTTATTAAGCATTTGCATAAGGCACTTCCGTTGTGAAATACTTACCTCGGTGTCAACTTCTTGGATCGGAAGACTCAGGGGTAATCCAAGATTGACAGAAGAGGCACAGTCAATTTGATATGCGCACCAAAATACCCGTTTTCGTAGCTCCAAGCGTAAGGCATTCGTCGTCACGTTAATCTTCTTGACGTTGCGATGGTAGCCAAGTTCGATGCATTGTCGCAGCGCAAGTCCAGAGATATTCCTTTCCATGGCTGTTAGTTCCGCTTAACGTTGGTGCTCGTAATCAACCGACCATGTTGATGGACCCGTAGGCGACCGAAGCGAGTACATAGCACAGCAAAGTACGGCTTGAATGGACTCAAGACTCTTTCGAGCGAGCACATGATCGATATAAAGAAGAGCCGAGGTGTAGAGTTGCTTGCCAGGAGATCGAGTTAGCTCAGGTTGCTTGTGTAATAGTCGTCAATATGGTTGACTTACTTGAGATAGTGACCTATTGCTGAGTTTCAGGAGGGCGCCGACTGAGTAAATCTGAATGGACGGTCAGTTAGGAGCCTTCGGTAAAGCGAGATGTTCTACTTTCCATATTGACAAAGAAAAGTTCAGAGGGACTAGCACCCTGAGGATCAAGCCCGGCAGCTCTGTTCTCCCACTGCCTAAACGTAGGCTCATGCAGGAAAGGATACTGAAAATGAATATTCTCAAAGTAGGCGTTACTAAGCATCACCCCGATCTCATAGCTTGGTAGGCGACAAGGGGTTGCGGAGGCAGTCAGTTCCTCTAGGTTCGGATCAAACGCGTTGCTAGGTTTTTCTTGCACCACTTGACGAACGCAGGCATGAATGACGCGGGAAAATGAGAACATTGATGAGGGTCCAAGATAATGTGGTTCAGCCCCAGATGCATGGAGGCTTAGAACTCCAGCTTTGGAGACCAGATCAGCCGTTCCGTCATTGTCGTCTCGATTCCTTGCTGAAGATGCCGTTGTAGCTCCGCCAACGTGGTCAACGCGATCACGCAGCGCGGGCACTTGTGGTTGCGCCTGCTGTTGCAACAGTCCTTCTAGAACCTCTATGCGTTCCTCCAGTGTCTCCAGGTAGTTCCTGGGCAGTTGGCGCTTTGTAGCTGGATCCTCAACCAAGCACGCTGTAAGCTGCGGTGAGCACCACGCCTTGATTAGTTGATAGACCGTGACTTGACGTACCGATATCAAACCGTTGGCAGTTAACGCATGACGGAAATTGGTCATCGCACTGGAGAGTGAGTCAGTATGGGCCTGCAATAACGACTCTCGATATGTAGGTGTAGATGACTTTGAGTTTCTTCTCCTTGCAGCTGACACACGCCGTTTGAGCTCTGGTTCTCCTGCGCGTATGCGAATTGAGGCGCACTTGTCGCCTCTGGTTAATTGGTTGCAACATGATTTAGGTAAATACTGGAGAAAGATCTAGACAATTTGAAGATGAGATGGGCGCGAGGATATCTTGGTTCTTGGTTGTGGGGTAACCAGGATTGCCAGCTGAGGTAGATAGCCGGGGAAAACATAACCCGATGGACCCAGCCACATGTTGGCGAGTCAGGGTTGCTAGGACTAGGTATCTACAGATAGCGTTCGTGAACATGTAGGAAGCGATTACAAAGGGTAGTGATATTTCTGAACAGAGACGGTGAGGTATGACGAAAGCAAGAGCAGGAAGAATCGTTTTCTAGGGCGCTGGAGACCTTTAAGTTGTACGAAATGTGTTCAAGAATTCAATGGGTACATGAACGTAGTTGTCAACGGCTCAAGAAGATTAGGGTACATCATTCCAGTCTTCAATTTTGGTTGGCCATAACCAGTTCCAATGACTTAACTCAACGACCAAAAGTACGGTCTGAGAGCGCGAACATGCCTGTTGCAGTTTCCCAATACTTAAAGCGGTTTCCTTGATCTGACCTGTCAAAAAATGCTAGTGTGCTTGTATGTATCCTCAATTATCTATCCTACAATACCCGCGGCTCAAACTGTCTCATAGCGAAATGTCGGTATGCTTTGCGAAATCTAAAGCGGAACCGTTTACCGAAAGCGATGAATATTCCGCTGCCGCAAAGAATAGCAGTGAGAACAATGCCGATTGTAATATAAACATTTTGCAAGCCCACGTTGGCGATCCAGGGCGGGAGCGCAAAGATAAACATGGTGGAGCACACGTTACGGAGGAACGTCACACCGACCATGGCATCGCCCACAACCTAACACAAGGTTAATCTAAATTCGAATCAATTATCGGTCGTTCTCACCTCTGTGTATGCATCCGTGATGTAAGTCAGGGCAATCGTCCCAGCTGGAGCTGTACCAAAGCTACATAACGCGTAACCAACAGCAAGGACAGGCCAGGGCCAGCCACTATTGAGTCCGACGCCGAACAAAACCATCCCAATGGGCACAAACGGCGCAAACGCAGCCATGACCCAGAGTCTCATCTCAGGCTCATAGATGCCTTTGTTCCGCTTGGCAAGCCGCAGAATAGACCAGTCACTTAATGGGCCACAAATAAGAGTCCCTAGTGTTGATCCAATGAATGATGCAAGACTCATCAAGCCGATCTGATCAGCATCAAAATTATATGGCGCCCGAGTCATGTAATTAGAAAGAGTTGTGACCAAGACGTTAGATGTGACCATCATGCCCCCGTACACAAGGGACATGAATAAGACTCCTGGGACTGCAATTAGGATCTGAAAAGGCTGGTAGCAGTGGCGGAAGAAGGAATGGAGAGATCCCGGAGATGATGTTGTAAGCGCAAGACGCTGCTTGTAAGTCTTCCTAGGGATTGTGGGGTCGATAGAATCGGTTTTGGACGTAGGGGCGGTCTCATTTTGGGCTCCGACTTTGTTCAGTTCAGGATCAGTGAGCTTCTGGTCCTTGAGTATCACCGTAGTCTTGTCAGCCAAACCAATGCCCTCAACTGGCGGCATGACAAACTTGGTCTCCTCATAGCCAAAGAACAAGGCGACCAGTAGAAGACCGAAAAATATGGCGATCCACCACCACACCCAGCGCCAGCCTTGCGAGACAGTGACATAACCGGCCGCCAGAGGGGTCAGTGAGGCACCGATCCTAGTAGACCAGAAGAATAAGCCATTCATGGTACCCCGTTGGTTGACGAAGAAGACGTCAGCCACAGTCATCTGCACGACGACTTCAGACAAGGCACCCAGAAAACAGCTGATGACGTTGACCAGCATTAATTCCGGCACTGTCTGCATTTGAGCAGACCATATACAGACACCGAGTTGGACGGCGCTGCTGAAGATGTACACAGGTCGTCGGCCGTACTTGAGGGCAAAGGGAATCAAGACGCAGGCGCCTACAGCCAGTGCTCCACATCCAGCAGCATAGCTGTTGTTAAGCGTGTTGTAACTGAAGCCCAGCTGCTCGTTCATGGGAGCCCATGTTGGGGTCGCGGCGTCGATCCTGAACAAATATTAGCCACTATAAAGATTATCTCTAGAGTAGGTGGGTGCCTACAGTGCAAATACCATCAAAGAGTAGAAGGCTGCGAGGCCAAAGTTCAGATACTTGAGACGGTTGGGCCAATTCTAGCAATTAGTAGTGGTCAGCTTCCTTGCCTTCAAGTCTTGGATAAGTAACTGACCAGTGGGTCGTTAGGATCTCTTGATGGCTGTGGCTGCAGAATAAGTTCATGTGATCCGCTTTCCTCTGGTTTCAAGTGTCAGTAGCCAGGTTATTGTATCACATGTGGGCTGTATATCCTTGCCTTCAAGCCGGACGGTACCTGGAGGCCAGGCCGGATCATCATTTGCTTCCAGTGACGACATAATGAAAAGTGAGAAAGTCCCGTATTGAATTTCAAGAAACTTGAATAAGTGACAAGATTAACGCGTGCGTGGATGTCGAGGTCGATGCCTGAAAGACGGTATTGCGGACTAAATAAATATGCGAGTGGAAGCGAAAGTAGTCCAACTCTTTCCCAGTTTGGAATGCGGGGAAAGGCTTCGCCAGATAAGCTAACGGGCTAGAAACGCCTCGTATCTCGTTGCCTCACTCACTCTTGTTTGACATTATCTCAATTGTCAAGGCATGCGAGTCAGGTTTCAGGGGTTCTCCACGATACCGGCAAAGTTCCCCGGGACACACATGATATGATTTGTGGGATCGCAGCCGACGGCCATTGCAGCATATCTCTCATATCGCAAGACCAGAGTCATTTGGTCTTGAGTTGAGGCTTGGCATCGGGTGTATCCGAGGCTCGACTCTGGTTCGTGGGTGTTTCTTCTCAGGTCCGCAGTCCCACAACGCCCGCAACACTAGAGACCTCCACTACTACTCGATTGTCCAATAGGATCTTGCATTTCCCCTGCCGCTACTCGGTTCTACCCGGCGTTGTTTCCGAGACTTATCTTGACCCGAGAACAACGAGCCGAACAAGTCCAGTCTCAACCCTGAACCCTCGTCATCTGATGTTGATATCAACAAAGAAACAAATCACCCGTACCGAACAGTCTCGGAACAACCTAGGGCCAAGTGGCACCTCCCGGTAGTTCCCAACGAATCGGAAATTGGGGTAGGGGGCGGAGCATGGCGAACGTCCAGTACTGTCCAGAGTAAGTAGCACAAGAAGCGAGGTCCCGAACGTTTAGGCCCATGATTTGTTTTGGAGTGACGGTAAATGCCCTCGACCGGATATCATTAGAACTTATCACTCCCCCAGTCCCCATGTCTCGGCGACAGGACGTCTATATATCTGTTTTAGCAGCTCACCTTCGGCATATCACTGAACAGTCTTCCTGAAACCAGCACATCATCACTGTATGTTGTTCTGACATCTCAGAAATTTAAAATGACTGCCAATCAACCTCCCCCAGCCAAAACGGACGCTATCATTATCGTCGGCGCCGGTATATTCGGCTTAAGTACTGCCATTCACTTGGCAGAACGAGGATACACAAATGTGTCTCTCTTTGACAAGCAACCTTACGAGAAGACCATCTACTCATACCTTAATGGTTGCGACGCTGCATCTGCCGGTCTGTTCACGACTATCCCCCGACTCATGTCCTGTTGGCTAACCTTGTCACCAAGATATCAACAAGATCATCCGTTCAGCGTACGGCTCCCAGACTATTTACCAGAATCTCAGCCTGGACGCGGTAAAGGCTTGGGACTCATGGAATAAAGAGCTCCGACGTGACGGGTCAGCTGTGCCTCTAGGCATGAGCTCACGAGACGTGCTGTGGATCAACAATGGCGACCTCTCGTGTACCGATGCAGACACCTTGCCTGAATTTGAGAAAGCCACGATAGAAAACATGGACAAGGCTGGCTACCACGATACGCAACTGGTTAACAACAACGAACACCACTTGCGCTTGGCCAAGGAGAGAGGCATAGCACCTAGATTGCAGCCCTTTTCTAAAAAGCTTCTGGCAGTTTTGGATACGACAGGCGGCACAGCTCTGGCGGATAAGGCTTGTCGCTTCGCCTTACACAAGGCAAAGCGTCTTGGTGTCAACCTCATCTTGGACCCTAAGGCTGGGAATATCGTATCTACCGTTGAGGGGCCAAGCTCCAAGGTCACTGGTGTCCGTACTGCCGATGGGAAATCTCACGAAGCCGAATTGGTTATCGTGGCTTGTGGAGGATGGACACCAAGCTTGATACCATCACTGGACAACTTTGCCGAAACAACCGCCGGTTCCGTCGTTATTTATAGGATTCCAGAGTCTTCGCCTTTGCGTCAACACTTTCATCCCTCCGTCTTTCCAGCGTGGTCGTTCAAGATTGCGGATGGTGCCGATGCCGGGCTGTATGGATTTCCCATTGACGAAAATGGCTATGTCAAGATCGGCTACCGAGGCACAAAGTATACCAACCCGCGCGTCCAGTCAGATGGTCGCGAACGAAGCGTGCCCGTTACCCGATGGACCGACGACGAACAACTCCGCAAGGTCCCGGCCCAGGCTCTCAAAGTAATTCGCAAATTTGTCTCCGACTACCTCCCTGAATTGGCAGACATCGACATTGCTCTCACGCGACTGTGTTGGTATACTGACTCTTTCGACAATCACTATATCATTGACCGAGTTCCTGCCAAGGAGGGGTTGTTGGTAGTGACTGCGGGGAGTGGGCACGCGTTCAAGTATCTCCCTACCATTGGAAGATGGGTGGTGGATATCGTTGAAGGCATTGGCCTGGAGAGACCTGAGGTACAGGCCTGGCGTTGGAGGTCGTTGAAGAAGGATGAAACGCCAGTGAACAAGCTCATGGAGGGGTCGAGAGGACAAAGGGCGCTCAGGAACGTAGCTCTAGCTACAGGAGAAACCTCAGGGTCGAAGTTATGATGCTGTGCAGTGAACATATGTGGACCAGTGACCAGTGACCAGCGACTGCAAAAAGGAGAGGGGAGTGACGATCGATTTTAGGGTCACTTTGTCTATACAGACGGAAATAGATGCAAATCCAGGCATTTCCAGTTCTAGGTTAGTCTTCAGAGTCCAGACCATCAACCACAATGGCGCTGTCACAATAAGGAGAACAGTTCAATTCCACTCGAGAGAATTGAAAGCGATTTTCCAAAATTGGTGGTTGGGGGATAATAAGCACTGGAGGAAGGGGCTTACAGGGCCAACAAGGCAGATTATAATGCACCAAACTAAGAAATGCCTTACGAAAACCCAACGTTTTAGACCCCAATCCATGTCATCTGCCGATCCTGCCAGGCTACCAGCCCCGCCAAATCGGGGTGTCCCTGCGAATTGACCAGTTAAAGCCGAGGGTTTTAATAGAGGAACGCCTCATTTCAACGTTTGCGCCTCCGAGATTTTATGCTCACAGCCTCACAATATCTATTACCCATTAACCAGTATATATCCCTCGACAGCGCCATGGGTAAGCATGCCAGATTATTCCCTATTTGCTCAGAATAGAGTACAGAAACATCAACCCATCAGCCAAAATGAAAGCATCACACTGGGACGCCACAATCCAGAGTATGTGGGCATACTCTGCTCAAGCTACCGGTTTAATGGTACGCGACCGAGTCACTTTGTTAGGGGGTTATACTCACAACTAGATTTAGGCCCCCTATCCTCATTTTTACCTATTCCCAACCCGCATAGTCGCGCGTCGCTCGAGACTCCCAAGCCCCCCTGCGACCAAAGAAATGCCTGGGGACGCTGCTTTGGCGCATGCGACTCCCTTCTCAGCGAATATCACCCCGATCGGAGGGTTTCTCATATGGCTCATCGAACAGCTATTTCGACTCATGCTCATAGAACTTTTGCCGACCAGCCTACCATTATACGCCAGCAAGTTTGCCATGACGATTCTTTGCGCCCCAATCAAGCTGGTGTGGACACGATTGATCGTCCGTGACAACCATGCTTCTGTCAAGCAGCAAATCAAGTCTCTACGCTCGATCAAATTCACATGGTGGCTGCAGTATATCGTCGTACTACTAGTCTGCGACTCATTGGAACTATTCTCAAAAACGATTGCGGGACGGATCTTTGGGACAGTTTGGCTACCGACGAATAAGGGCCGAGTGAGTGAGGCTGGCCTGACGCCGGCCGAGATTACGGCGCTCAAGATGTATACTACACATTACATGATCATGCTGGCATCGTTCATTCCTATGGCAGTCTTGTCTGTGCGGTCCGCTCTGGCGATTCCCTCACCGGGCCAAGAGGCTTTCTATGGCGGTGGAAATGGGTTATGGAACGACATTTGGTCGTGGCTCAGATCCATTGACCTAGCCCTATGTTGGGAATTGACCCGGATGACTTGTGTGGGATGTTTGGTTATGATGGCTACATTCGGCCTTGAGTTTGTCGGCTTTTCGTTTTGGCATTCCATAGTCACCTGAGACCCGCAGTAGAATGTGCACCTTGGCGGGAAGAAGGTTATTGAGTCCCCGCAAATGTAACTGAGACAACACCGCTCTCGAAAACTCTATTACGACTTGGCCTCTCATGTGATCACAAGGGCAGCGAGAATGACGACTCGTTCAAAGGAGTCTTGCCATGTTTGCTTGAAAGGGTACACGAGTATAGATCCTCTCGGTTTTCTAGTCGACCACAGACCACAGTAAAGATTCTCTGCAAAGTAAACATTTCAGCCAAGATCAGATCACTACACTTTTCATACGTCACTGTGTCTTACTATTCAAGTCACTGAGCAAAAAAGTGAGCCAACGGCCCGAATGTGCCGACCGTTGTAAGCGAGGTGAGGAATTGTCCCTTCCAAGTCTGTGCGTCGACAATTCGCCCTCCCGTAGGCGCTCCGGTGATCACAAGAGCCTCAGGCAAGGGGTTCCACTTCCGCATCGGGAAATTAATGACGCGCTCAAAAGCTCAAGGGCTTGGAATAACATCATAGATAAGTTCTCACAGGTCAAAGGGGATCTGTATCCCGCGTCACAGCCACAGAGTGGCAGACCCTGTGTAGCAGAGTCAGCCCTCCGGAACCCGAAATTATATTGGCCCGTTATCTAGTGTCGGCACGAGGGTTTCCTATTTTAAACTGCTGACGAACTCAATTACAAAGGAGCAAATAAAAAGGTTGTGCTCAGCTCGGAACAACATGAGTCGGGGCACCGACAGTCCGTCGGCCTGTGAAGTCATGTCAGCTGCTAAGACAAAGCATGGTATGTGAGACACGAGGCATGGCTTTAATTGGCCTCATTTGGAATTACCAGACTCCAAGACCAACGCCCGCATGCGCATGATCAGGAGAAACGGCTTTTTGAGCTTTGAGGGACCGGTGGCGCTCGTATGTCTCCTGTGGCTTACAGAAACTGTGGAGAGAGGATGCAGATCCACATGAAAAGTTCCTCCGCAATCGGTCAGCTTACTTACTGAAGCTGGACCTATCTTCCGCAGTTGGCGGCGCAATTGCATTTGGGGCTGATGCTGTTGGTGATTGGAGTCTTGCAGTTTCACTCACTGGGCTGCTCCCTGGCCGTTGATTAGCCTGGGCGTTGCGGAGCCAAGAATCAGCCCGTCTTGCTGCTGATGTGATGCTATGCAGGGAGTGGAGACAATCTCATTTGGGGCGCGGCTCGTCTGCAGGACTCAGGCTCACGATCGACTGGTATGTGGGCACCGGCTGTGTCGAAAGTTGTTTCTGGCAACGTTGCATTGTGGGCCGGTGAGAAGATAAAAGGCCTCTGAATCCTCTATCATGATGGTCTCTTCATCCTCTCTTCAGTCACTGTTCAACATCCAAACTACACATATCAACCACCGCATCTCGAAAATGAAGTTCTCCATTTCCATTGCCGCCCTTTTTGTCGCAGGCGTCCTGGCCAGCCCTGCGCCCGCGGCCCCCAAATGCTACGGAGTATGTATCTTGAACTCGAAAACCTATGCAAGTTACCGTGGCTAACCTGACGCTATAGAAGAACGAGGTGTACAATTCTTGTGGCACCGCCTGCCCTCTTACCTGCGAGGAGCCCGATCCTCGTCCCTGCACCCTGCAGTGCGTCGCTGGATGCTTCTGCAAGAACGGCTTTATCCGCAACGACGTGAGTTCATCCTACTTGTGAATATAGGCTGATACGTTTGCTAATAACATATTTAGGCCGGCGCTTGCGTTAAGCCTAGTCAGTGCTAATTGACTCGGCCGGTCGCTTGGTTGAATTTTCTATGTACATACTTTTTACAAGCTTGTCATTGTGGTCTGTACCTACGGTTTTAGACGAGGTATATAACGGCGGATGCCATGTTCAGTAGCACTCAGCCACTCCAAATTAAACTAGATTGCCTAGAGTTCAATGGTTTCTTTCGCTATTGTGACGCTCTAATACGGGCCAAAACATTGTCTATTGGGGCATGCCTTCCCTGTTCTTGCATAGTAAGCTCGGGATTGAATGACCCAAGTCTTGTCGCCCTTCATAGAGTAAGTTAAAGAATGGAGCTCGGTGCTATCCAAATGGAGCTGAGGGTTTGGTCCGGGACTCTATGTAGAAATTCAGGTGCTCACGGATCGAAAATAGACATCGCCGTAATTCAGTCATAGTGTGTAGCCTACTTCGAGGTTTGTTAAAGCAAGAATATCCTCCTTGTGTGCCTATTTGCTTCGTTCAGCACAGGCCAGTCACTTTTATCACGAGGTACTAAATATCATCTCAACTATTTAAAAAAAAGCCAAAAACGCCGTATATCCTATTCTTCTTCTATCTTATACATGTCACGCAAAGCTAAACTGAAAGTTAATAAAACACATGTCACGCGAGCACAAGACGATATGTCTTGATTTGAATGAATGGGCCAGCCACTCATTCAGGGCTCAATTGAACCCTCAAGGCGGGGACTAATTGAAAGTGGAATGGAGCAACTTCTTAACCAGCAAGGAAGTCTTGCTGTTCTCCACTTTAATCATCCCCTTGTTGGTGAATAGCTGCAGGAAGTCAGGTTCGAGTCTACGAACCTGAGCCTCCAGAGCGTGCTTCTCGTAACGAGTTCCATCGTCGGTCGGAGCATATCGGAGATTGCCCATTGTCAGGACGACCTCCTTCATTTCAGTCGCCTCTACAGCGTAGAGGTTACTCTTCTGGGACTTGTAGGCCCAGTAGTGCTCCACAAATCGTCGAGTGCTGGGGGAAAAGCCTCGGACGCCTTGCTTCTCAGCGGCGGCTTTGAGGGTGTCTCTGCACTGGGTGCAGAACCCCTGGACAAACTCCACCACCACAGTTGTTTTGCAAGTCTTTTTCTTGAAAGACTTTAGCAGGGACTTTTCCTCGCTGCATTTGTCTAGCTTGTCATCAAGCACATGAGCACAGGCTGAAAACAGCTTGTGCACTTGTTTGCACATGATGGCGAAGTATCAGTCAGTGTGTGAGTGATGAGTGAGAAGATGAGTTTTCCAGTAGCAGGCGATTTCAAGGTACTTATATCTTTTCTAGAAGGGGTTGTTCTTGATAGTTAGGAATTGTTACTTGCTGGCGACCTCTGCGTCATTGTTCGTGATTGAACAGAGGTACGCTTTGTTCTGTGGACGTTGGTGTTTGTACTACTGATCATGAAAACTTGGGTCACTGAACAACTATATGTCATCCCCGGTGATCTCGTCTTTGTTTCCAGCAGCAAAACTGTATAACAAATGAATTTTCCTCCAGGCCTTGGTCCCAATCAGCCCTTGCTCCGAACAGCAATTTACTGTATCAAGAAGACTAATGATGGTAGTCATTATGCAAATTTTTGAATAAGAAAAACGATTTCTACATTATTTACGATATTACAGTTGGGGTTTCAATTGCTTCGACCATGGACCGCCCTGAAATACCGAGGTTCGTCACCCATGAGATCTTCAAAAGCCCATCGTGACGAACTATTCCCATAGCTGGACCGATCACAGACCATTTTCGTTAGGTCCGGTCCAAATGTTCAAACCCGTTAATGACCACGCAGTCTAACTTGTTCACAAGGTCTGAGGCGAACTAGTGCGGACAACCCACTTAACAAAGACAATATTAGGAAACGCTCGGCTTAGTTGCCCCATCCCCGCCATTTCCCCGCAGCACGACTTGCAGCCGATCTATTGAAGGTGCCGGCAAGGACGGGAGGGGCCGTTATTCGCGGTTGAACGACGCGGCAGTTCACAAAAAACTTGGTCATTGCACAACCATTTTCCCATTGCTTTTGCGGCCCTTCCATCTGCAAGTCCGCCGCCGAAAATTGATATGAATCACAGTCTTGAATCCGAAGGTCGTAGACCCAAGCGAGTCCGTGCTACTCGAGCTTGTGAGCTTTGCAGAGCGAAGAAAAACAAGTGCGACGAGCTGTATCCTTGTACACTCTGTAGAAGTAGGTCCAGTGTGAGGCATCATCAATTCTTCTTGCTGACGTTACTTGATCCTAGGTAGAAATGCAAAGTGCGTGTATCGAGGCGACGACATACGCAAGGGCCGCTTGCAGTCTGAGTAAGAGAGCATAGGCATCCCCTCACCAGTAATCGTGTCTTAACCAGTTCAGTTATGTTCGCCAACTCGAAGAGCAAGTAAGAGTCTTGTCGGCTGCCGTTTCTCTCCCAACAAATGGTGTTGATTTTGATGCATTCCAACCTCCAGACAACAATTCAGGAACCGCGCGCGATGACCCAGACCATTGCAGCTTGGAGTACGAATCATCGCCCAGATATTCGCATCATCGGTCAATTTCTCATGGTCAGTGCGGCCGGGAAGTTTCAGGTATCAACAAACATACCCGGAATGTCGAATTCTACGGGAGTTCCAGCTCGGTTGTGCTCCTATCTAAAGCCCGAAAAGCAGGCGATGTTGAGGGGAGTTTGAGCACTTCAAGGGATGAAGAACTTGTGTCCAACCTTCATAACCCCGCCTTCTCACCTGGTACTGCTACTGGCGGTGAGACGGCGAGACCGAATCAGACTGCTCCGCCAGGCTCAGCGACATACTATCAACAGTGCCGCCCCTTTCTCGACGGCTTCTTCACTGGCCTACATTGTATCCAGCCTATCATCGACAAGGGTTCATTTCTTGCCAAGTGCACGACCCTATGGAAAGCTGAGACAGCTGTGAGCCAGAGCTTTATCGCTCTCTACTATAGTCTCCTGTCCTTGGGCGCACTCATTAGTATTAGAGACGATGAACCACTCGATGGTATCGAAAACCTCGAGTGGAGCAGGATCTTCTTCGAAGAAGCCAGGTCTCGTGTGGGTATGGGTATGACAACGGACGTCGAGACGGTCCAATGCTATTATCTCTTGGTGTGTGCGACTTGAGTCTCAGGTTCCCGACACAACTTGCTGACATCACCAGGCAAAGATTTGTCAAAATGAGCTCAATCATCATTGTGAGATCACTCAATGTCTTTGTTCTCCGTGGTTCTTATGACTTTCTAGCTGCATACATGTACGGCGGACAAGCCGTGAGAACAGCTCTCGCGATTGGAATCAACAGAGAGCCCCAACCAGGCCAGAACAGAGACCCTATGCTGACCAAGACGGAGACTCGAACATGGTGGTAAGTTTCAACCCCACCACCATCTTTTCTAAGCCTAAGCCGTCTCCTGACTGCTAGTGTGACAGGGCCTTGTATTCATTGGAAATGTACGTTACGATCCTATGCGTTAGGATCAACATAGACTAACAAGTTTGCCAGAGAAATGTCTTCAGCAGTTGGGAGGCCTGATTCTCTTGGGGCAGATGTCTACCACAACCGACCTTATCCTGCCATCAAAGGCGACCCAGCGTATTGTGGACGATCGCCTGAGCTTATGGAATCTCCTTCGTGCGCCATGATCAAAGCCATGGTTGACTTCTCAAGGATCATCAAAGCCGTCATCTTAGGCATCTATCTTGCCGATTCAACACTGGAGCAGGCGATTGACAAATCTCGTAAGATTGAGCAGGATCTCGAGCGCTGGCTTGAAAATCTTCCTGTAGAGATTCGACCCAACAGAAATCACGTCCAACCCCGACCTCTTAAAGCAACCAAGGATCCTCAATATGCCAAGAAGCAGAGATTGGTACTCAAGATTCGTGAGTCGAGCTGTCATGTGAGATGAAGCCACCTACTAACTCGCCAAGGGTACCATAACGTACGAATTCTGCTGTTTGGGTTCTTTTTGACAAGGTCATCAACGCTAGAGCGAGAGGCTGCTCTCGGATTACAAGATGAGTTTTCAAAGTGTGTCGACTCAGCAAAACAGACAATAGAGATCATTTACGACGCCTACCAATACCACGACTTTTTTCGCACATGGTAAGTGTGCTTGCAAGTGTGCTTAGACCTATGTGTTAAACGATTCCTTGCATAGGTTTTACAACACCATGTACACGTTATTTGCAACTTCGATCATACTCATATACATACCACAAGAGTCAAGACAGGATGAGCTGGCCTACCTATACAAGTTGGTGGAGATGGCCATTGAGATCCTTGAAATCATGGATGAGTCTGTTGTGGCGACGCAAGCAGCAAAGATGTTCCAGGAAACGCTCATGAGGGCCCGAACTGTAGTCTCGGGGACTCGAGAAGAAGCCAGGGCTATGGAGCTTGATAAGATGATATCTTGGCCAACGCAAGGCGTCTTGTTCGACTTTAACGAAGAAAATTTCAGCGCCGGCCTACCCTTTCCGCTTGGAGATCCGCCGGCCATGTATCCTTTAACTTGATGACTTGATGATTCTCTTCGAGGATAGTTTGAGTAGTTGTCATAACGAGATCAGAGAATATGAGCAAAAGGTTGTCGGTATTCGTCTCCTAGGTAAATCCAAAGTAATCAACGGAAGATTCTATTAATGTCCAACCCTTTTGAACCATAACAGTGACCAAGTTTAGAAAGGGACTATTCCCGAGTGATCCCAACCTGGAGAAGCGCGATGGTAACGAATGGATATCGCAGCCCCACCAGTGGTCGGAACTTCCGGTCGCTGAACCCTTTCACCTAAGCTCGGCTAGCAAATGGGCCTTGCTCCCGGTGAGGCTAATGAACGCGGAACGAACAGCTTGGTCAAACGAGGGATCCACAGTTCCTCCGCAGATAATTACACCGGCCGGAACAGGCCCGGAATGCTATGCTATTAAAATCGCAAGACGCAGCGCAAAGATTTATGCAACTTGGTGCCGGACGACCATTAACAAATCCCATCTTGAACAAATTTCCACGTACACTGTGCAGATATGGGCGACTACACTACGGCAACTGCCATGCTCGAGGCACTCGAGTCTGCCGGCGTAACGCATCTCTTTGTCAACCTCGGCAGCGACCATCCAGCTGTCATGGAAGCCATTTCCAAGCGAGAGAAAGATGGCAATAAGGGCCTGCGGTTCATCACAGCACCAAACGAGATGGTTGGGTTGTCGGCGGCCCAGGGTTTCTTCCAGACCAGCAACAGAATGCAAGCAATCCTAGTGCACGTCGACGCTGGGACATTGGCAATGGGCGGGGCCATCCACAATGTCTCGAGGGCCAGAATACCCGTCATTATGATTGCAGGGACGTCTCCTATAACGGACGAGGGCGAGTTGATTGGCAGTCGAAACGTAAGAGAGACCAAGCAACGCTCGCAGGAACGGAGCCTAACTGACAAATTGGTAGGAATTCATTCATTACATTCAAGACACTGTTGACCAGCGCGGGATTGTCAAGAACTATACAGTCCTGGATCATGAAATTCGGTCCGGAAAGAATGTGAAGCAACTGATCCTTCGAGCTGCCCAATTCTCACAGAGTGATCCTCAAGGACCATCGTATCTCATAGCCTCGAGAGAGACCCTCGAAGAGAGCATTGACCCGTACAGCGTCGATGTGAGAAAGTGGAAGCCAGTGGCGCCAAAAGCACTGGCTCCAGAGACGGTCGAGGAGATTGGGCACGCGTTGTTGAACGCAACATCTCCAGTCATTATCACGAGCTACCTGGGCAAGGCTCCGGATGCTGTGCCCGAACTTATCACCCTTGCCGAGTCGATTGGTGCTGCTGTCCTGGTAAGTGGCCGTATACTCTCATGCTGAGCGAGTAAATAAAGCCAGACTGACAATATCAATAGGAGGCAGTACCCAGTACGATGAATTTTCCTCACAATCACAGCCTCTATGTGGGAAATCAGTGGAGCGACAGCCTAAACAACGGAGTCTTGGAAGGGGCTGACGTTATCATTGTTATTGACTGTGATGTTCCGTGGATAAAAAGCGTCTTCAAGCCGTCAGCGCATGCTGCGATTTATCACATCGACTGCGATCCTTTAAAGGTCAACATGTCATTGTTCCATCTGGATGCCGACATCATCTGCCAGGCTGCCGCAAAGACGGCTTTGAAACAGCTAAAAGCATGGATTTCTCGACAGGACTTGTCGGCTCATATGGAGAGCATCAAGCAGAGAACAGCACAAGTGTCTGCTGTACATGACGCTTACATCTCGGGACTCGACTCTCTTGAGGGTATCCCTGAAAGGGATGATATCATCACCCCTCACTACGCGCTTTCCAGGGTCAGAGAGCATATCGATCAACAAACCATCATTCTGAGCGAGGGCATCTCAAACTATCGACCAATCCGCGATGTGCTCAAGAGATCACTCCCCGGGACATACTTTACCAGTGGTGCTACATCCCTCGGCTGGTGCGGCGGGGCTGCGATTGGGGCCAAGATGGCCAACCCAGACAAGACCATTGTAGCCATTTGCGGTGACGGCAGCTTCCTCTTTTCGATACCTTCCAGCGTGCACTGGATGGCCCGGAAGTATGACGCGCCGTTCCTGACCATCATCCTGAACAACAGAGGTTGGAAGAGCCCCATGCTGAGCGCCCTGGCGGTGCACAAGGCAGGCTACTCGAGCAGGACAAGCAGTGCGGACGCTTTACACATTACATTTGATCCACCAGTCGATCACGCCCAAGTAGCTGTGGCTGCGGGAGCTGGATACGGTGTTACTGTGAAGAAAGCTTCGGAGCTCGATAGCGCTTTGAAAAAGGCACTGGAGACAGTCAAGGCGGGAAGGGCTGCCGTGATTGATGTTTGGTTACCCAAGTTCCAAGTTGGTGATCGAGTTGGATGAGAACTGGCGCGAAACGCGCTCACGCGTCATCATAACGTAACATTCTTATCTTATCAGTAAGTTACTATCTTATCTGTCCATGCTAAGTCGGCGTGTCTCAAGCAAGAAGGACTCTTTCCTCTTTACCGAGTATTTTATTGCAATTACGTTAGAGATGCTGCTTTAATTGATCTGCTAGGGATAATCAAAAATGGTCCGTAAACTCAAACCTATGAAAATTAACCTTGGAAAGAACGATGTCATGATCGCCTTGTATTAGGTTTTTTTGGCCCTTTCAACACCTAAAACCATATCCACATTTATCTTCAAAACATCCAAAGTCACAAAAATTTTCAAGACCATTGTATCTCTAGCATTGTCCCTTATACTATTTACTTTTATTCCGGTCACTTACACCGTCATTATGCCCTAGAACTGTCTACAGCGGCCCTCGTCAAGGAGAAATTCCTATCTTATCCCATGGTTCCAGGGTAGGAGCACGAGCCGGCTAGCTCCGACGGAAGACTCCGTGGAAGATGGTCCCGGTTCCAGGTTAGTAATTCACACTGAAACATTGGCCCTTGCTTGTGGGCCGGCACGCTTCCGGAACCAATTACGTCAAATGATCACCGGGAGGAAGAAACGCGTCAGGCTGCCAACAAGGCTGTATCATACAAAGTGCACATAACAAGAACTTTGTCCTCAACATTATCGTTATTGGGGCTGGCCTGAGCGGATTAGCTGCCTCGATCTCATGTGCTCTATCGGGGCATCACGTTACAGTTTTCGAATCTGCCAAGGAACTCGCTGAGGTATGCCATCAAGGGTACTTTGGGGTTGTTTGCAACATGTTATTCACTTGCACAGGTTGGCGCGGGCTTGCAAGTCACTCCCAACTCCAGTCGAATACTACAGAATTGGCAATTATCCCCAAAGCTGTGGGATTCTGCCGCAGAGCCCACATATCTCGCGGTCCATCGCTATTCTGGTCAACTTCTTGCCATGGAAAACGACTTTGACAAGAAAATGCGATCAAGGTACGGGGCTCCATTTGTTGATCTTCACCGCGTAGATCTTCAGCTTGCCCTTTATGAGAGAGCCCAACAGCTGGGTGTCACTATTCACTTGGGGGAAAGGGTCAATTCCATTGACTTTGAGCAGACCTTTGTCACCACCCAGTCTGGAATGAGAGCTCAGGGAGACCTGATCGTGGCTGCTGATGGGTTGTGGTCGACATGCCGACAATTATATCTCGATAAACCGGATTCCCCGATGCCAACTGGAGATTTGGCGTATAGAGTGGTACTGTCCCTGGAGGACATCAATGACAACGACCTCACAGAATGGATCACTAACCCATCCGTTCACTTCTGGATTGGACCTGGAGCGCACGCTGTCGGTTACTCACTGAAGGGCGGCAATATGTACAATATCGTGTTACTGGTTCCCGACGATCTCCCAGAAGGGGTGAGACGCCAGGAGGGATCCGTGGAGGAGATGAAGGCTCTCTTCAAAGGCTGGGACCCCATACTTGGAAGATTTCTGGACTTGGTGAAACGGGTGGACAAGTGGAAGCTCATGCATAGTGCGTTCATCTTGACGGTCAAACAGCTCTTGCCTAACCTACTGATAGGAAATGAGCTTGAGAATTGGGTAAACGACAAGTCAAACTTGGTCTTCATGCAAGTCAAAAGGCGTAAAAGTTGAGAATGTGGATTATCAGGTTACTGACACAGCACAGAGGAGACTCATGCCATCCAATGTTACCATATCTCGCCCAGGGTGCAAACTCTGCCATAGAAGATGGGGCTGTCCTTGGACGCCTTCTTGAGCGAATCTCAACTCAGCATCAGCTTCCGACAGCGTTGAAGATTTATGAGAAGCTTCGAAAAGGCCGAGGCGAAGCCATCGTTCGAGAGACCTTTAAACAGGTGGGTTTACCAGTCCGTCTAATGCGCTGTGAATGTCATTAAAAAGTACAGCGTGATGCATTCCACATGCACGACGGTTCCGAACAGGAGGCCCGAGATGCATTGTTCATATCTCAGTTGGGAAAAGAATTGAAGGGACCGTTTCCAAGTCGGTGGACCTGCCCAGAAGTCCAGCCGTGGCTGTACGGATATGATGCGGACAAAGAAGTGAACGCAGCCTGTGAAGAAATGGGTTGGGATTTCAAATGATGATATGGCAACTAATCCATGATAAGTTGGATCCTGAAGAAATAGTATGCAACAATCATCATGGTACGCAACAAGCAGATGGAGATTGACCAAGACCCTGCAACAATCTGTACCGTTACTTGATCCTTTGCCATACCGATCTATTCCAGATACTTATTCGTTGGCGAGGATCCCGATATCTTATCTGCCCTTGTTTGGGCTTCTACCGTAGGCTCCTTAGATGAACTCTGAGTCGTTGTAGTCTACATTCCCGAATCAAGATCAAAGGCAGTTCAAGAAAATCGAGGCATTCGCGAGTCTACAATGGCTAATAAGCTTTGCTGGCCTCGTCATAGGTCTTTAGCTTTTCGACTGTATGTGGCCATCTTCGCATTAGACAGATTTGCCGGCGTCGATTGTACACACCACCTCTGGGTCAACGGCATCCTGCCAGGCACTGCCGTGGAATAGGTTACGTGACTAAGCGCTGCAAGTTGTGGAAATTACCTAATTGTGCCACCAGGAGGGAAAGTACGACAGAAAGCAGTAATTTCGGCGACTCTTTGAGAAATCCATTTTTTAATTCTGCTGGCAAAATTCTTCCTCATCACACGAGAGGCATTGAGGTAGCACGAAAGAGTACCTACTCTCCATAGTAAATTTGGTGGGGAAGAGGTGTCTCCTTGTAGTTGGCCAGCTTTGCTTTGACCGCCTTCTAGATAGATCAGGCTTAATCACAGTTTCCGTCGGGGTGCAACACAGTTTCAATAATGGAGGCCGAAACTTCCGTCTGTAAGGTGCCCTTGAGAGCTTATTATTCTGCTATGTGCGGCACTAGTGTTATATCGGGGACCTTGGTGAAAGCGAGACCCCTGTGAATCGCGTCGACGCGTGGGATTTTAGTTGCAACTGACATCACATGGTTCTATCTGTCGAAATTGATAAGCATGATTAATTCGGCATATAGCACAAGCTTTCCTTAGCCAGGGGCAGCGTGAGACCAAGTATGCCCATACCCTTGTCACGGCTTATTCCACGAACCGCATTTAGACCAAGATTGCCAAAGGCGAGCTTGGGCACCGACCTCATAGCGCCCGTTCTGGAGGCCTAATATTGCACTAGAGCCCCTAGGCCAATTCCGGGGTTTTAGAAGCGCGTTTTACTTCACGAGCAACTCTTGACTCAAGTTTGAGCTAGATGCACCTCCAACACTTTGTTTCAAAGTATATCGGCGACTGTAAAGGTAGAGGCTCAGGACGTTGGGGCGATAAGGATGATGCAATCTATCGGCATGAAAGAATGGTTGGAGCTTTGAAAGTTAAATGGACCTAAACGCGGGACTTGCCTAGCTTTCAACAAGATCCCAGTTTCGCAATCCTTGCTCGTACTAAGCCAACCTATCGGTAGTTGCCCATTTCCAGCGTTGTGCGTTTCAAGCTTTGGAGATTTTCTCAAGAGGTGTCTACCGACTGATGAAGCACTAAGTGAAGGGGAAACACGAGGAAACCGAGAGCGACGGGATAGTCTACAAAGAGGTCTATGAAGAGGCCTTAAAAGGCACCGAATGTCTCGCACCCCAGGCCTGACCTTACTTCATAACATTCATGCTGTAATAATCTCTTCACGATCGAACATATTTGCCTGACAATTTTCTGCACAAATTCTTTTCAGAGCTGGACAAGAGGCCGCCATCATGCTTGAGGCTTTCTTAGTTCTTGCTGGCACAAGCTGGCTCTATGTTCCGCTGGTTCTGGTCGTGGGATTCCTCCTCCTACAGCTATGCAGCATGACCTACTACACCTTCTTCCATACCCTCAGCAAGATCCCAGGCCCATGGTTCCCGGGTGCCAGCTCCTTCTGGATTCGCTGGCAACGATGGCATGGCAACCTCGCCTTCGCTGCTGACGATCTTTTCACCCGCTATGGACCCGTCGTACGGATCAGTCCCAACCTGGTTGCTATCAATGACACCCCGTCATTACAAGCTATCTTCGCACGACAAGAGCTCGACACAGCGCCGGGTGCAATCCGCGCCTTGCGCATCGGCGGGCATGACTGGACAGTCACAATCCCACAGAACAACGTTGCTCGCGACCGCCGCCGGCCAGTCATGATTGCTACCACAACCAAGGCGTTGCGGTACTGGCATCCTATCTTTGAAGACAATGTTCGTAACATGGTGAGAAAACTGGGCCAGTCTAGCGGGAACAAGTCTGAAGATATTGTTCACCATCTTCGAGTCACCATGTTCCAAAACTCAACGGTCGTGATGGCTGGCTCGCACGCAAAACTTGACACTGGTAACTTCCCTCACACAGTTGGCGAGTACAACTTCCTCGTCGTCTGGCGGCTATGCCTCCCTGAGTGGGTTTTCGAGTGGCTCAAGTTTAGCCCATTCGCACGCCCTCGATTCCGCGTCCGCTCTAGCAATACCCTCTATCACCTCGGCGAGGCGATCTATAAAGAGGCCAAGCGTGCGGATCCTGAAGACCCAGACGAGATGCCGACTGTGTACAAGTTGCTGATGGAAAAGAAGGAAAAGGGAATCAACTGGAGCCATAGCGAAATCAGTGCTGAGATGGCTGGCCAAATTCTCGCTGCTACCGAGACGACTTCCTCTGCTCTGGCGTTCATTTTTTACGAGCTCGCCAAGAACCAAAGCTTGTTCAAGGAGCTTCAGCAAGAAGTTGTAGCAAACCCCGGGAACCAGTCCCTCGATAATCTCAAGCTTCTTTGCGCTTGTATCAGCGAAGGCCTCCGTTTCCGTCCTCCCGTGGCTTTCACGGCCAGTCGAGTCTCTCCTAAGGGTGGTCTCGACGTCCTCGGGCACTACATACCTGAGGGTACCGTCGTTACCACGCAATCTCTCTCTATGAGCAGACAGAGGCCGGACCTGTTTCCCAACTACGATGTTTTTGACCCAACACGCTGGCTTGACGAGGACAACCTCTCGGAACGTCGGAAGCACTCAGCTGCATTTGGCATCGGTGCCAGACGCTGTCCTGGTGGAAACATGGCATTGTACCAGATGCGACTGATATTGGCCGAAGCTGTACGTGCGTTTGACATCACCATCGCGCCAGAGACGACACCCAACTCCATGAGACCGTTTGAGGCCAACGGTTTCCGCTCGCGGTACGATCAATGCTACCTCATTTTTACACCACGCGATGTGGCAGAGGTTGTGGAAATTAAGGTGTAATAGTATGAGTGCTTGAGAGGCTTGCTTTATCGAATGGACGATCTTTAATTAGTGTGGGATAACATGATCGCTGGGTTGAAGGATGTGCTCTTGGTTTCTTTATCTAGGTCCTTTGCTCTCATTTTCACTTCTGATGCTTTTATCTGGACCATATCGAGCTCCACGTAGATGAGTGATACAACAGACTCTTGTTCTTGCTTCATCTCATTTGAGGCCTCGGAGTTGCTTATCTGTCAAGTGTGGGCATTTCGCTCCTAGCCCATGTGGAAATACTCGTATCTTTGGAGGCCTTGTCGTCATATTATGTTCCTGATAATATCCCATCACGTTATGGAAGCGCATATACAAGCAGTCAGTTCGTAATTGTTAGTAAAAACTGTTGTATTCCCCTGACAGGGAGACAAGGATATGTTGTTGGCACTCGTTTAGGATGCTCTAGTGTCATCGCCCATGATGACCTCGAAAAAGTGTCTATACAAGTCTCCGTAAAGGGTGTCAGCAAAGCCCGCTTACTACTAGCCGCGCGACTGAACGAAACCACCCCGAGCTGGTGGCTCAACCCTCGGTCATTAGGGGTGCGACACTGCGGGGTGCGGACCAACGGGCTCCTCTAACCGATCCTCCACCCCGAGTGCCCTTATATCCGGTGAATTCTTATATAGCAAGATGTCTAGTGCTTTTTATTGTATATGCGACTTTAAAGCTCGAGAAGTGAAGCCTCTTGCGCCTTCGTTACGGTGCAGCCTAGGACACACTAAATAGGCAGTAATAATACATCAAATATATGACACATACAAAAGTTTGTTTCATGCTACCTAATGTTTAAAGAAGCCATTGGTTAGTCATGGACGTAGCTATATCCAACTTGGCAAGAGAATCCTCGCCCTTTTACTCCTTAAGGTAAATTTCTCGCCCTTCAGTCGCGAAGTCCTCTTGCTTCCCTTTGTTGATGCGGACTTGCGGAGTTCATATGATCCTTCAAACACTGGAACGCACCTTGCTGCCACCGCATCGTACCGGGTTAGAACTATCAAGTGTATGAAGTCAGCTTACAAGTCATCTGTTTGCTCTATTTCTTGTGACGGTACGACAAAACATTAAGACAGAATTGGTTGCAGATAAAGTGGTCGAACTCTGTTGGAGTCAAGGAAGATACAAGCATAAATGAATTGACCCCGGAGACTCAGCCAACATCGATAGAAATCATCCTACGGCTTGTAAATCCTCTATTCTTCTCTAATTTACCACGCACAGCTTGCTCAGCCGTATTTAGGAGTGGTGGCAGCCATCATCAACATGCTGTAGATCTTTAGCCTGTTTGTGTTCAATGTCTGTCTGGCTGGTGCCACTAAAAGCAAGCAAACAGGCCTAAAGCCAGTAAGTCAAATGAAACAGGATAGTAGAGCTGAGATTGTGAATGAGGCGTACAAGAGAGAGCATCACTAACTGGGTAGTGTGACGCTCTTGTGACCGCCGGTCTTGGAAATCGCGTGCAGTACCTATATGCCATGGATAGCCGCTACGAAGTCCGGCTTGAAACTCATTTATTGGCCTGAGAGTGCTCGCCTAGACCATGGTGCATTGTACAACCTGAGACTGCAAAAGAGGTTCCCGAGGTTTTGAAGGTTTTTGTCGAAATCAGCCCTGTACTATTGCTGATGTTGTGCACCTTCTCTATATGGCTTCTCCCCCGTTGCTACTTTCCCTGCAGATTGGCCTCGACATTTTCGGAAACTTGTTTTCGGTGAATCTTCTGTCTAAAGTATTACCAGCCGAATAGTGCCCACATCCCGACTCTACAATAGAAGCGTGGCCGGCTAAATCGGCACTTAACCTTACCTAGTCAGAGATCCAAGAACTACACCGTTACATTTTCCCTGTAAGTGAAAAACTTGTAAAGGTGCGCTGTTGGGTTTTCTAGCCGTCCAGGCTGGCTTCCCCAGACCCAGACCTGCAGGGACGGGCCGCCGGTGGGCGGTAGATTGAACGAACTTCATTAGCCTTGCCTGACTCAGTTAGTTCAGCTAGTAATGTAACCACCCGCAATTTGCATCCCTGCTCGTCATTAACCTTTTGCGGGGTAAAACGACGCAGGAAGAAACAAAGACAAGGGGTGATGACGACGACTCTCAACAGGTGAGAGATTTCAACCCCACGAACGAAGGCCACCTTCGGAGATGAGGGGCCGAGAGCATCACAGACCACATCCCGAGGATGTATCTTCGCTCCTAGAGGCTGTGTGGGTGTCCAAATAGTTAAGAAATACACCGTTGGAAATTTTACATATATGGAGGGTCAGATGCTTCAAAACAAAGGGTCAGAACTCAACTAGGCAGCCCAGTTCCGGTTCAAGCATACCCCACTCTTTGAATCACGATGGTTTCGTACTTGGTCCTGGCAGCGCTTATGCGCACTATTGCGGCGACTGTCACTGTCAATGATCCCTCAGATACCATCTTGCCTAAGGATTGGGCTGCGGATGATGCACTTCTCGCGGATTATAATATTCCGTTCATTTCTGCGCAACCCAGGGACAGTGAGTTTATGATTGGATACGAGAAACCTTGTTGATTGTCGCTTACACGCAAATAGTTGAGGCCGCCTACAAGTTCACCAAGGGCTCCAAGTTTGTGTCTCACAATACTTATTCGGTAGACAAGAATGATACCAGCGTCATTCTTGTCTCTGACGGAGCTCATCTGACTGCTTCTTACGTCAATATCCTCAAGGAAGGCTACTCAACCAATCTCAATGAGGCTAGTTTCTGGGGGTTTAATGCCGCAGTCAATGTGGTATGTTAACTATTTTCCTAAACCAACACCCATGTTTTGAACCAGAATCAAATCTGACTATTGTAGGCCAATACCTCTACTGCTACACTAGAGCATGTGAATATTACTGTTCATAACGGTGCTGCCAATATCTACTCCTATGGCACCGACACGGTTGTCAAGGTCAATAATGCCTGGCTCTACTCTAGCGGGCCTGTCTCTCACGCTCTCTATGGCTCTGGAAATGGCACCATCATTGGCCGCAACATTCGTCATTTCTCCGGCGGCACTCGTTCTTCCGCTTTCTCCGGGGATTCACCAGCTGGGTACATTCATGTCTACGATTCGGTTTCTCACTGTGCCGGGGTTGGATCTGCTACCTATTATGCTCTTGGGGAGATTTATGCGGAAAACGTCATCTCTCACTCAGACAAGGGACCAGTTGTCTTTATGGACGGCAAGCAAAACGCAACTCTTGTCAACTGCGATGCGACTGCAGGTCTCCTTGGAGGCGTGGCTATCTTTAGCTCTTCTGTGCGACAGTCCGGTGCTCAGCTGAAGTTCAAGGACTCTAAGATTACAACACTGGGGGAGACCATGCCCGGATTGTGGTTTGGAAATACTATTATTGATGTTGTCATCGATAATACCCAGTTTAACCTTTCCTCTGGTATTCTGGTTTCAGCCAACTACTCGCAGATTACCCAGGAATTCAATCATTATGCTGGCTACGAGGAGAATAGCAGCCTGCTGCCCGCAGAGGTCAAGGTCAAGGTCAAGGAATCTGCTCTTGAGGGGGACCTAGTTGCTTATAACGGAAGCTATATCTCCTGGTCGCTGGGCTCGTACAGCTCCTGGACCGGCACTGCTTACTCTGGATACAAAGAGGCTTCCTTCGACGTTGCTCTTGACAAGACCTCTAACTGGACTCTAACTAAGACAACTACCGTCCAGAATTTTACGGATGCTGATAAGACTCTGTCTAATATTTTTAGCAACGGACATAGCCTTTACTATAATTCTAGCGCGACGAAGAGCCGCTGGCTTAAAGGTCAAACTATTAAGCTGGCTGGTGGTGGTGTTGCTAAGCCCTACTTTTAAGTAGACTCTAGCCTTGGTAGTATTGTATAGACAATGCTACAGCCCTGTAGTCTATAACTATCTTATTTACAGACTTGGCCACATTTCAAATCGCGACAGGCTTTGTGGGCCAAAACAAAGACGGTATTAATTGGTAATCTCGGCGAGGTGACCAAGACGAGCGCTGTGTTCAAGACTACGTTCGAAGGCGATAAGGGTGTCTCCAAAGGCAGAACAAACATCCTGTCAATATGTTTCATCCAGTAGCATCTAATCGTTCTTTATTCCCCGTCTCGCTGCTTGGGCTAACACTTTCTGGCAGAGCTGTTCGTACAGCAATGGCTCTCAAGCCAGAGCCTGGTTCCCAGAGCCTGGTTTCACCTACCTGATCTCTAGAGCCTGATCTCTAGAGACCCAGTTAGATTTTTCACCGCCCCCTTCCCCGTCGAAGATCATCTTGGCAGGTCACCAATGCACTGAGATGTGTCACTTTAGGAGTCGGCTGGCATGCAAATTGACGTAAAATCACTGCCCGTTCGGCGACTCTGGTTTCAGCTGCTGCGCCTGTCCGTTCATCACGCGCTTGGCGCAGCCGGTCTGCAGCTGAATGCACGAGTTTTCAAGGTCGGTCAGCAAAATAAATTGCTCAATCATCCTCATCCCGGCTAGCCAGCCGCCCACGGCGCGGCCCGTTCCCTTCACGTCCCACAAATGCGAAAGTTTCCTCCTCAAACGTTGTAGTATGGTTGTTGGTTAGATAAATAACGGCTATAATCATAGTTTATTAGTTCGGTCACGTCGGCTCGTCAGCTTCTTCTCCATCCCTTTCCAGACACCTCAAGCATTCCACTACCAGTGGCAGGATGCAGCCCGCCCTACAACCCTTTGTCTACACCCCCCTTGGCCCAGGCCAGATCAGACTCCTCCAACACAATGTGAGAGACAGCGGAGGTGACCCGAGCTGGACTCTCCGGGTCGTTACTCTTGACGAAGCAGGCCAGGACCTTCCAGGTGTCGGCTTTGATGCTCTGTCGTATACCTGGGGCAGCCTGAGTGAGACGTTTTCGTTAGGAGTCAACGGACAGGAAATGAAGATTCACAAAAACCTGCACTTAGCCCTACCCTACCTTTCCAGACGTCCATCACCTCGTCCTCTCTGGGTCGATGCGGTGTGTATCAACCAGAACGATGAAGAAGAGAAGATGGCTCAGATCCGCCGCATGTCTGCCATTTACCGGCATGCCACTCAGGTCTGGGTCTGGTTAGGAACCGGTCTCAACCATACAGCTGAAGCTATAGAGACTTTGCCACTCATGGTCCAAGTTGGCGAAAGGAGCACGCAAACAGAAACTTCGCCTGCCGATGGGGGCTTCATGCCCGAGGCACCTGAGCTCCCTCCCCCGTCCTCGCCGATATGGGACAGCATCCTCGACATCATCTATAATGGGTGGTTTGGACGTGTGTGGATTGTGCAGGAGTCCGCATTGGCCCAGGACCTTCGATTCCTCGTTGGGACGGACGAGGTTGATGGTAAGATGCTACACGCTGTCGTCACGACAGCCAACCCGCTGGCCGAACGCTTCTACCACGTGTCTATGCCGGACAGAGCCAGGAAGATCCACGACACCCAACGATCACAAGCCGTCTTTGAAATACGCGACTTAGTACAAAAGTCTTTCTCGGAAACGTCCAATCCCGACCAGCCAAGAGCGCCAAGACAACTGGTGTGGATCATTTACCAAATGACCCAGAACATGCAATGCTCCGAACCCCGCGACCGCGTATACGGTTCTTTAGGCCTCCTACCAGACGACCAGCGTGAGTTGCTGGGGTCTTTCAGCAACAAGGCCAGCCTTGCGGAACTGTACGCGAATTTTGGCCAACGGGTTCTGACCCAACCAAACCCAGTCGCACCCATGTGGTTTGCACTCTTGCAACGGAGCACGATGCCAGGCAAGACAGGCAACCTTCCCAGTTGGTGCCCAGACTTTCATCAGTCTTCAAACACTGTCGTGTGGTACGAGGACGGTATCACCCTGGGTCTGGATCCGAGAAGGGCCTTTCACGCAAGCGATAAGAAAATTGTTGCGCGGCCAGGAGAGACCATACGTGAGCTTGTTTCACGAGGGTGCTTCGTGGACGACATAACCGACATTTACGAACGGATCCCCATCGCCGCGGACTTTCTCAGGCGGGAAGGCAACAAATCAGAATTCCTTGATGCTTATTCACACCTGAGAAGCTTTGAGCGGCGTATCGCCCAGAGCTGGCTTTCGCCGAATGCGTTCAAGGCAACAGAGTCCCTGAAGCCCCTCACAGAGGTCGAAGAGGCCGACGCAGCGAGAATAGACAGCCTCTGGAAAACCCTTTTTAGCGGCTTTTGCGAATTTCGAGGTAGTGAAGTCACACTGGAGACATATTATGCTCTGCGACGCGGACTTGATGAGATCGCGGCAGCTGCAGACAGGACGAGCCGAGAGTATGACGAGGTTTTCAGCTCATTGATCGCTAATGATGTATTCCAGAGGGGTTTCTACTGTGCCATGTACGCTATTCTCCACCGGAATGTATTTGTTACATCCTCGGGGCGGCTTGGCCTGGGCGGGAGATCAATGGATGTTGGGGACAAGGTATTCCTCTTCAATGGAGGGCAGATGCTCCATGTAGTAAGACATCAGCCTGGAGATAAATATTCGTTGGTATGTGAGGCGTATCTGTCCGACGCAATGTACGGGGAGCTCAATAGCCTTAACCTTCCTGAAGTTGATATTATATTAGTATAGAAACCGCAGTGTTTATAGACTACATCTTTCTAGGCACTATGTTTATCGATACTGTATCTACAGGCACTGAGGATTTATAACGTGTAAAACGGAAATGAATCTTTTACAGACAGATGCGCGAAGTCTAATATGTCCCGAGGTTCTTCTATCGCGGGAACGATGTAACTCGAGTAGGTCGGCAGCACACAACCTCCTCGCAGGTCACCGGTTTGACTTCGGTGCCGTATTCAGCTGCTTACACTGCCAGTTGGCACGGCGTAGTTCGATTGACGAAAGTGGCGGCGCGAAAGCATCCGAATGCCAGAGCCAAGGCAGTTGGCTTTGGAGGTGTGGATACACCCATGTTGCAATCGCGAAGAGGATATACCGACGATCACGTCGCCTCAGATCATTAAACCCCTAGCCATCTCAGCAGAGGCTGCCAATACGATTGCGATTCCTCTGTCAGACGATGCGACCTGGTTGACTGGAGGAATATTCCCTATAGATGGGAGATAGCTGGCTTAGAGAAGACAAGTCGGTTCCCCGCCGCAATCCTGGGATACCTATGACAAGTAGTCAATAGTATAGATAGGCTTGAAGTTGCATTAAACCATAATATGATGACGCACATCTAAGTATAGCGAGAACCCTTTTAATAAATGCTATAGATGTGACTATTTCGCAAGTTGAATAAGGAATAGGATCATACACAAGTTCGTTTCAAAGAGTCTGATTTATGAGCCATTAGTTAGGGATGATGACTGCCTTGATTGGTACTCCGTTCCCTACTGTAAGAAGGGCCTCCTCCAGTTGATCCAGAGAAAATCGATGCGTGATGAAGCTGGGGAATTGGAGGCGAGTGCCCTGCTCTGCCGCAATATCTACAGTCTTCTTGAAACTGTCCAAGTCTATCCCCAGACTTCCAATAATTTGAATATTTAGATTGTTGATTCGCACCGGATCAATCATCCCCGAGGCCTTTCCAGAGTATAAGCCCAGAATCAAGAACTTCCCGTTCATCCCGAGCAGGTCAAATCCCTCGGGGAACGCAGCTGCGGCTCCTGCAGCCTCTACCACAATGCTCGCGCCTCGGCCGGCTGTGAGGCTCCTGATCTGCTCGAGCCTCGACTCTGGTGTAGTGCCAGTCACAGATATTGTGCGCGTTGCTCCAAGAGAAGTAGCAACCTCAAGGCGATGGGGAGGATCGCCGAGCACAGTAACGGTACGGGCATCAGCCAGGCTCGCCAAGAGGGTGCAAGCCAGTCCGACTGGCCCTGAGCCCTGTATGACAAAATCTGCGCCTGGGCGGATCGTACCCAGCTGTTTGAACCCTCTCAGGGCTGTCGGCAAGGCGCAGCCAAAAGCGATGACGCTTTCAGGCTGCACACCAGAGGGTACCCGGATGAATACCGAGTTCTTCTTTATCGTAGCGAATTGCCTGAAGCCTGCACCGTTCGGCGTTCCCGATGGCGGTGGCCAGTTGATGTTTCGGCAGTGCAATGGATTCCCGACGCCATCGACACATTCTTCGCACGTACCACAGGGTGCCAGTGGCATCCAATACAGCATGTCGCCCTCGGCCAGAGGTGTACCTGCTCTGTCGGCCTTGATATCGGATCCCAGGCCCTCAATGACACCAACAGCCTCGTGACCGAAGCATATACCCCCGTCAACAGTCGGGACATCTCCTTTTAATCTGTGCACATCGCTGCCACAGACTCCAGCTAGCGACACGCGGATCAAGATCTCATCTGAAGCGGGCTGCTTCACTTCTTCCTCGGGAAATAAGATTGGTTCCCCCGGTCGGGTGAAAACAGCCACTTTCCCGCCTCTCATGGTTTCCTGGTTGATGTCGCTTTGATGGCACGAATTGATGTGGAAGACTATGAAGCTGCGCGAGGTGAGCAACGTAGTTAGTCCCTCTGCCGCGTACTCGGTACCGGCGACAGAGTGGATTTGATGTGAAGATTTGGGATTTGGAGAAGGTTTACTACAGATGAGATCAAGATATCAATTGTCAACGAAAGAAGGAGCATGCAAACATAATTCCATTACAATAAATACCCCTCGGGCCTCGGCTGCTCTAGAGGTGGAGTATCGGTGCCTCGCTTATGTAGGTACAACATATCCTCCTACCAACACTGTTTATCCCCTTAGGTGGCCGCGTTATAAAGAGCTATCACTGAAAATGGAAGTATGGGTTTTCGATGCTTTCAAAGATGCTGTCCTTCAAAGGCCTCCACCCATCCTGGTCGGCCCACTTCTGTAGGAGAGCAAGAGAATCAGACTGATCAGTGGAAATTGTGAGATAGTATGGATCGGGGTAATCCGCGATGAAGTCTTTCTTTGGGCGCAGCTCGCGTAAAATAGCGAGGAATTCATTCCAGTTAGAGCTGTGCCCCCAGCTTTGCAGGCGTGCGTTTTTAACCTCGGGGTCCAAGATGGCCGCAACATGGAGTAACGCAATGTCCTTCACATCAACAAAGAATGCTGTACAATATCAGATCATAGCTCGGAAGGTGTGTGGAATAGAGTCTTACCAGCAGGGAAGGGATCCAGAGATGCCCTGTCTCCCTTGAAAAGAGTGGCGACCCAGTTTGCGGGCGTCTCAGCGTGCTTCGTGTGAAGGGGCTCGCCAGTGATTCCGGAGGGTGAAACCACGTTGACTGTGTAATGGGGGGTTTTCTCCTCTACAAACTTCCAGACTTCCTTCTCTGCCGCAACCTTGCTGGCTGCATACGTGAGGAACCCACGGGATGGATTGTATGGAGGCGGGGCCCAGGCAGCTTGAACAACGCTTTCATTCCAGGTGTGGCGGTCAACTTTAGTGTCGTTACCCGCGACGGGTGTCGTAACGGCCATGATGGAGCTTGTAAAAACAATCTCTTTGACTGATGGCTCCTGCGCGGCAGCCTTCAAAATGGACGTCACGCCGGCAACTGTCTGAGGGACAATATTGTTGGGATTCGGATCAAAGGTGGCAATGGTAGCGATGTGAGCAATGGCTGAAACCCCCTTGACGGCTTCATCAAATGCACCATCGGCCGCGAGATCAGGGACAGCGACGAGCTCAAGATCACCACTATCTGCGTAGGACTTGAAGTGATCGTCAACGAGCCATGAGGCTTGCGTCAAGTCACGAACAGTGCCTCGAACCTTGTAGCCACGCCCCAGAAATTGTCTGGTGACGTGTGAGGCAACGAAGCCTGTAGCTCCGGTCACGAGGACGAGCGACCCGACAGGAATTGATTTTTTTGGTGAAGACATGGTGATATGAGAAAAGGTTTGGGTGATGAATGAATGATAAGTGTAGTGGAGGGATGGAATTGTTGCTTGTTGCGAATATGAGATGATGGCTGTTGGGCCACGACTGATATATACCTTTTTATGCTTAGAAAAAGCCTTGATATGAGTAAGAGCACGGACTTGAATTTGAAAGGATGGATTACTGGCTCTGTCTCGAAAGCCAGTAAGAGAGAACCAAGGAAGGTTGTTGACAAATGCACGAAGCCATCTCTAGGACCGAGAAGACGTATTGTGATTTCCACATGGCTCGATTACCCAACTAGGATATACCACGGCTTGGCAAAGTGGACCACCTAGCAGGGGATGTGAGGCTGAGTTCAAACTTCTGTACTGACACTTTTGCTCGGCGGCATAGATACCAACTGAGATTCTAATAGACGACCCCTACTGGATGCCGACTGATTGGTTTATTCTTACACAAAGACACCAAGTCCATGTCCCCAAGGTCCCTTCTGCTTACAAATCTGTTATACATCCGTTCCAATAATCCCGAGAGACCAAGAGACTGCAGGCCTCCACTCAGTTCGGCCATTGAAAATATGCCTTGCAAGTGTTGCCGGGCGACTCCAATCTCACCATGCGCCTCCTTCGAGTACAAGTCAGTAACCCGCCCCTGGAGCAATTTACATCATTCTGAGTCTCACCTCATCGAACGCCAGGGCCAGGGCTCTGGCAATGGTCAGGACACTGACGCGGGACGATACCCCGCCAAGTGCGTGTCGTAGGGTTTCAAGGCCTCTCTGCTTGTAATGGAGAGCCATCCGAGTCAAGATCAGATCGTCAGGTTTACTGCGTACAATATCACGGCATGCGCTTAGAAGGATGGCGGCATCTAGGAGATCCTTATCAGTGATAGCAAGGCCGACCCAATCTTGCATTATGTGTCCCAGATGGTCTCCTGGATAGTCAAACAAGCCGCAGTGCATGGCGGAGTGCGGCACGACAACTCGAATATCTGGAGTCAAGTTAGAGACATGAGTTTCTAGCGAGAAGAAATGCACTCGACAAGGCGTATTTGAGCCCTAAGGTAAACTCTTGACTTGAATCAACAAGGGATGGGCATCGATTGACGTACAGTGATGTAACAGGAAGTATTCCTGGTGGGACAAAGGCCTTGCTATGGCTGAAAAGGGATCCCATTCGGAATTGGGCTCCCGGATCAGAGGTTGCAATGATTCAAAGACTGCCAGATCAACCTTTGGTCGCAACTGCGCCACTTCTCTTTGATATCTCTGCATCCGCAGGCGTCGTTCCTTGGCATGAGCTTCACGAGTGGCGTGCGAATGGCTTAGCTTTCGCGACTCGGATGGTACGGGTCCCGTAGGATTCGAGACGGCGACGAAATGGAATTGGCGCGGCATTTTCGGCACTTGGCAATTGGATCAAAGGGTAAAAATCGAGATTAGAGTGGTAAAAGATGTTGGAAAAGGGCGGATTCAATCATGAGGTCCGTCAAGTCAGCAGTCGGGAGTAGACAGCGGATTTGTCAGACTTAGGGGCTGGCCTAGCTCCAGGAATGTCCCCACTGCCAAGACTTGGAACTACCTGTTTGGGACAAGCCGAAATCAGCCTCCAATCATGTACAGGCAACGGCCGGTCCAGTCATTCGCATCAGCCTTGAATGGCATATGAGATCTTTAGAGCTGTCCTGGAGGCATTCAAGGTGGGCCTGCGGCATCTCCCACTTCCAGCCTTACCTTTCAGGCACAGCTCTGTAGAGCTGACGACACTCAAGTCAATGTCGGAAGTGTTCTCGGCTGGACTCCAATCATGGCAGCTGGCGCCTGGAGATCTCGACTCAACCGACTCGCCAGGCTGCTCTCAGAGTCGTGGTCTTTGACAGAATCTTGTCCAGACTAGACTTGATAGGGCTAGTGTGACTCGGCTGGCATCATAGACACCGAGTCGGGAAACTCGGATGAGAGATCTGACGAGATGTACTTGGATAGCTTCTGGGAGGACATGGAACTTCTCAGAGTGGTTGGCCTGGGGTTAAACCCAGGGTCTACCTCACTATTATCACTTCAATTGCTAAGAGCCGGTAAAATAATTGAACCTATCTTTGACGGCGATAATGCTAGCTCGGGGTGAGATCATCGTAGCCGAGCTATCGTCAAAGACGCGGGCGGGACATCCTGGGCTACGCGGTGCAGGGATCAAGCCCCAAATTTGCCTTACAATTTCTCAACCTCGTCATCAAGGGACCATAAAATCTCTTATCCAACCTCAAGCCCGTCTTTCCTTCTTGCCCTATACTGTCGTCTGGTTGTAATAGCGTCATTCACGTACCCATTACCGAGTCCAGCTCCCGCGCCACAAAGCGTAACCCTCGGAATCGCCTCTTGTCGAGAACGTTATGCTTCAGGTTTTCTAGCATACACTGCACAACTAAAAATTTGTTAGCAGGAAGAGAAAAAGTAGGCAAAGTTGCATACATCGGCCAATAGGCGTGGATCTTGGGGTTATTCCAGTCCTTTCTCAGTTCAACCAAAAATAGTTCAACTTCCTCACGACTCCAACCTAGACCTCTTGTGAATGGCGCTATGGTCAGTGCCTCAAGTGCCGAGCTTGCATTCTCGTTATTCCATGCGCCGAGTTCCTTGAATTTCTTATCCCTAGGCCAGCGATTGGTCGGCCACTTGAACCGAGTTTCGACCACATCGACGAACCCGACCTCTTTCAAAAGATCCTTGAACTTGGTGGTTCTTTCGAAGGAGCGGTTAAATTTCGCGGCAGCTTCGTCGAGAAACCTACACCACTTGTAAAGCGTGGTATCTTCAGTAAGGGTTCCATCATCGCTGCCCATGATAACGTCTACATCTTGCAGCTCAACATAGCCGCCCGGAGTTAGGTGCCTGATCGCATTAGAATAGGCTATGATGGGTATCTTAAAAGAATGATGTGGCTTAGCCTCTCCACAAATACCGTCTGAACCACTGCACTGACAGGGTTGTGACGTTTTGCGGAAATGTATAGGAGCTAAGGTGTCTTGATTCTTTGAGATGATACGGTAGATAGAACACGCTTACTGATAAATCTTTTCCAGGTACGACTTCCAATCTTTGACACTGAAGTTCATGAATCTGCTATGGATGTAATCGAACGGATCGCTGTACGTCCACTCCTCGTCAATGTCGTCAATCTCAAATTGAACATTGGGCGGCACGCTGAAGTCTGTTAGGTGCATTCAAATCTAGACAAAGATTAAGTCTTACAAGCTCGGCTGGCTGGGTGATAGGTCGACACCAATGACCTTGTATCTTGTTAGTTATTTTCCGATTTCATTTGTGAGCTCTAACTGACAGTTGCATCAGGGTGCTCATCACCAAAGTCAATGGCCCAGATGCCTGTGCCTGTACCTAGATCAAGAACCCGTTTTACCTTTGAATCGGGGAGGTTTGGAGGGCTTAGACCGAGCTTGTTGTTGAAGGTTAGAAGGCAAAGGTTATGTTGGAGATCTAGACGATATTAGCGGATATCAGTAATAGCAAAAACCTACAAATGGTCTTACCTAGTCTTTCGTTTTCTTCGTTATCATTAGGAAGGTTGTATTCTAGAGCAGGCGAGTACAGGTAAGCATTGGCTCTCCGTTGACTGACCATCTGGCGTGTCTATGCGGATAGATAACTTACTGCCATCCTTGTATTTGTGGTACGTTCTTCCGTTCTCGTGCCGATAATCAAGAATTGAGCTCCTTAGGCTTTCGGTTGATGAGGCAGTATCCTGGAGACCATGCGCTTCATTAACAATGCACCTTCATTTTCAAGGTGTGGATGGGAGGCCCCATACCGAACCAAGCGAGGAGTCCGCGTCAGCATCCTTCACTCAATATTAGCCAAGATGAAACTCATATCGCACAGTATGGACCAACATCGTCCCCAGGAGCGATAATAGGATGTGCCTCGGCGGTAGTCATTCTGCCAAATTCGGTATGTTTCAAGATGGACTTCAGTTCGCAGCGAGTTGCTGAATGATCGCAGATTCATAGAAAATCCCCTCATTCATGAGATTATAAATACCGCAAGCAAATTGTGGATCAATAACATCATGCGATGCTTGCTTTGTTCTCTCTTCTCGCACCTGATATACAGGGGATAGTCCCCACCAGCTCTCGGGGTCTCGGAGTCTTAGTTGGGTGAATTCCGATTTGTGGCCCAGGTGTCAATGCCCACTTCGTGTATTGCTTTAATTGAGGAGCTAAATTCAGCGCTGTCGTTCCAATCTTCCATACTCTGCAATGGGTGTCTTGATTTATCCGCTCCGTGGTTATCAACGTCCTCGTCTCCCAAACACAGATAGCAGAACTCGGAACTCTTGATTGAAAGACGCTTGGACTGGGGGGGATCTTTCAGATCGGACACTTTGACAAGGCACTTGGCTCCAACAGCGAAATGCCGACTCACTCTACTGGCGCGAAGAAAACAAGACAAATGGTGGCATCTCAACGGGCTGACGTGCCCAAACTCCGATGGAAATGCAAGATAGCACCAAAGATGAGGTCCACGGGCGTCACGAAATGTGCTGTAACTGACCATTAGCTAATGGACATTCGGGACAAGCGGACTCGGAAGAGATTGACGCAAATAACATACCTAGCTCGAAAGGAGCGGGTGATAGAGGGCACCGACTGAGCAGCTTAGCTAGTCTCTGCAACAAGTATTGGCGACTGGTACAAGGTTCAACAAGTACTTGTCTCTCCTCGGTGATTAGATATCTTTGTTTATCTGAATAAAACGGCCGTGCGGATGACCACAATTGCGAACACACCCGCCCAGTTTTAATCATTAGAAAGAATAACTTGTCCTGCCAGGCGCAGATAGGCCAACCACAAGTTCAGTTTGCGAGTTCTCCTGACGGGCAATACTCATCTGCGAGACCCCAGATCTTGGATGTTTGCGTTGCAGCAGCCATAAAAGTGCAAGTTGAACAAATCATGAGTCTGGGGACAACACTGGAGTATGTCGAACCCGAGTGAGCCGCCTGAGCTTCCAAAGCTGGAGCACATTTAATGCACATAGCAGTCCCAGCTAGAATTCAGTACCAGAGAGATTGTTCTACCAACCCTACTGGAAACTTCTCCGAAGCTATACTTACGGTTGCCCCTTCAGTGAGGAGGTGCTAATACAGCCTCTTTCTTCATCTAAAAATGCTAAATTTCTAGTTCATTCCGATCGCTGTCGTTCGCCTACCGCCTATGTGTCGTGTTTTTAAAGGTGGAGATTAAGCCTAGCAACTATGCTAGTGAAACAAATTGTGTGTGGAAGGAAAAAGATGACGCTGATGACAGATCTTGGCCCGCTTCGGGGAGAATGACTAGAAGCTGTACATACTGCGGAGTATCTCGAAGACCATCCGTGGCCTCTCTGTGCGCAGCGGCGCGTCGGCTGACACAATCTCTCCTTGGGGGATGGACATAGAAAAAGATGGCTCAATGTATGATGAACTGGCATATGATGGAACCATGCCTTTTGACGCTCCGACACGATTAAGGGATCTTCTCAGGAGCGAGGAATCTCAACCACCGCCGAGCAAGACTTCGGATCGGACATTCACATCCACTCCACTTTGTCATGAGCCCGTAGATGATTCTATATCTAGCCTTCTGCGTCCGGAAGAATGGATGGGTGGTTCTGTCTGTCCCTAACTGGCAGTAGGACCATGGTTAACCCCAATCCAGTCTGGGGATGGCGGACACCATATGTTGGGGTCTTAGGCCGGCATCCAAGATGAAAATCGATCATACCGTGTCTCGGTCTAGTGCTGGGATTGGGAATGCTGCCGTGGATTCGCCGATCCGGTGATCCGTTGTGTCAGCCTAATATGATGATTAAACACGATAGGTACATTATCCCTTTTGGTGAATTAGTTGCAAGCTCCTCGGTCATTGAATACACGGCAAAAGCAATACGAATAATTGATACCAAGCGACTGCTGGGCTTCTTCAATGACCTCAAGTAACTACATAAATGCGCGTCTGCTACTACCACAACCATTCAGCCCGGATTCCGAATCTCCCATGCATTGTTTCTCTTGTCAAATTGTACTCGCATCTTTGATTAGGAGGTGGAAATTGCAATGTCGGCGCAGGTCAAATAAACCTGAGGAGTCTGGAACGAGTTCCACTTGAAGGACAGAAGAGTATGCTCAGAGACGTAGTCTGGGATCTTGATCTTTGCAGACACCGTATAACCGCCAGCAATCGAGGTGTAGCACGAGTTGATAGGCGCATTGTCAACTCCTCGACATCCCTTGCCATCTTCGTTTCCCTGGAAAGACTTGCAGGTGAACCAGTCATTACGCCAACAAGGCTGATCAGATGAACAGTCAGGACTGTATCCACAAGTCTGACCATCGACATCTGTGCAAGGGAGTATGCCTTCCTCAAAGCAATCCTCAGCGGCTTGCTTCTCGGCTTCGGTGGGGATATAGCTGGGATCAAGGAACTTGTTCACAATGGCTTGATCTTGACAAATGCGATACGCAAACATTCCGCCATGGTCGCCATTATTGTCAACACACCACTGTACGTCAACAACTTGGCCAGGGGAGTAGGTGACCACAGGTTCTTTGCCCCAGTTCGCGCCGGGCTGGTTGTAGTCGACGCTGACGCGAGCGTTGTAGCCACATGGACCAGATCTTCCAACTTTCGCCTCGTCAAGATCTGGCCAGGCGGTGACTGGCTCCAAAATTGCGCATTCGGGACAAGTATCTGGTCCGGCCTGGAGAATTGTAAGAGATGTTTGAGTCATTGCGTCGAAGTAGTATATCTTACCTCGGCATTGAGACCAGTTCGGCTCATGGGCTTGCTAAGATAACCGTGCCCGTAGACGACGGTATACAGGGAAGCAAGGTGGAGGACACGAAGGGCGAGCATTTTTAGTGTTGATCAACGTTACAAATTATGTGATAGGGGATTTAGTGATTGATTTCGAAGTGGTTGAGTTGGTCATGCGAGACTATTAGCTTCTTATATACTATTTATTAGAGAACGTACCATCTGTGAAAGTTTCTAGCGTCGGTCATCCATCTCTTGGTCTTGGCCATGCTCTGGAGCCATCAGCTGTCATCCAAATTCCGGAACCATTCGTGCCAGTCCTTGGCAGTCACTGATGCTCGGCCACAAAATGGAGTGTTTGTTTTGCTGAGCTAGAGTTATTCCACCAATAGTTCTCTCGTCGACCCTACCCTTCCACAGAAGCTCCTTCTTGCCCCCTATGCTTCTCGACTAGTGTTGCATGCACTCGGCGCTTCTTGCGGCCTGAAACTACAGGATCTTTGACAGACAGGTGTCACGATCGCATCGACGGCAAATTTCTGGCGAAGCGAGATGTAGAGTGTGCGATATAGTCTACGATAGAGGGTGGTATCGGGTTGCAGGCGGGCCGAAAACATGCATGATGGGGATAGTTGCCAAGATCAATGCGCAGAAAATCACCTACATATGATCATTCCGATGCGCGCCGGACCTGCATATCTTGCGGAGACTCCGCCTGAACCTGGGGTATCAAGGAGACTCCGCTACCCTGGTCCAGTTGAGTGATAGCCGACAAGCCGACGGTGCTACGGCAGGAACAACATCATGTGAAAGGCTCTAAACGCCTTGTCCAGGGTGATCCAATTTTCAGGGGCCGTGAGCAAGAACAAGCCTGTCGTATGACGCCTCTTCTGCTCACTCAGTTGAAAAGGCGATACGTGTAATTACCGCCAGCAAAAAGCTGCCTGTGATGAGAGACGAAATTTAATACGTCAATGCTGTGCATTTTATATCTTCCACACGCGCAGCAAACCATGTCACGTCTGAAGACTTAGACTAAGAAGCAGACCGAGCCATGTGATCAATGACGACATTGCAATACCCGTACAAGTTTTCCCCAGCTCAAGATGGAGATGCTGCTGAATACCCCGCGTTCTATACCAACTACACCTGCATTGCGGGGACATGTCGGCGTTTCTTGAAATATTCGGCCCTCTTGCGGAGATCTAGCCCCATAGAGTTGCGATTTTCATCCTGTGTTCATAGTACCTACGTAGTAGTCTACCCAATCGAAAGCTGTAACAACTTGACTATTTTTAAATTCTATTCTCTACTAACTCAGGAACATGTCTCAAAATCTTCTTATTAGCCTGAAGCAATAAGGGTCATTATTAAAAAAAAATATTACTGTATAAATCACAGCTAAGGAAGTCTTCAAGTTTCCAGTACCCCACACTCCGTCGAGCAGTGCATTAAGCCACTTCTCTGTTAAGGCTGTTACCAAGTTATCCTCTATACAAAATCAGATTGCAATAATAGCCAGGTTTGTTTGTATATAAATTTCAGGTAAGACTCAAGGTGAAATGAAGAATGGTTCTATAAATATTGAATCGGCCACTGTTTTCCCATCGCAAGCAAAGCCCACCAACTCCTATAACTGCCTCTAACCCAAGCCTGACTGCCAGCTTGAGACTATTTACTCCTCGCGCCGATCACATTCGTAGCAGCCAAGTTCGTAATAATGTCCAAAGGTAATGCCCGCGGTGGGTGGAAGAAAGAAATTGCTATCATCCATTTTCTGAGAAAAGATGTAGCAGAGCGGGTACGGGGGGCTCTCGCGAGGATCGTAGAGCTCCACGTAAAGTGAAACGCAGGTTTGTGTGTCTGCGCATAGCTTGACGCATTCCTCCAAGCTTGCTGGTCTAGTCAAAATGCGGTAGTCGCTAAATTGTCCTGAGCGCTGGACTTCCTTCCCACAGACTTTGCCGTCCGGAGCCACGGCAATGGGCGTGTAGGCTGGGCAAGGGAGGGTTGAAGTAGGTTCCGGGGAAGCCGACGTGGTTGAGGGTTTGCAGCGGCTGGCATTGGCCAGCGAAGATGCCAATGCCAGGAGAGCGACGGTGATGAGTTTAGGTGAAGCCATTCTTAAACGAGTCTCAAGGGTTGGATAGAGAAAATGATGCGGCAATTGCGGGTGGCAGTTTAAATCACATTGACGCGTTGGCACGACATGAAATGGAGTTCTTATAATTGATAACCACCCCTGCGTAAATACAGAATTGACATCTGGGCTCTGTTGTGCTAGCTTTGTCGGGCTAGTTGGGCTGGGTCTCCATTGGAAACTATTTGCTTGGAGGCGGGCTGTCTCGACTTCAAAAGGCAAGGCGCAGAGGAACTATTGACGCCACACCTAACATTTCAATATTTCACGTTTAAATCGTCTGAGCCCCCACTTGCCCCTGACGCACGCATCGGGAAGCGAGGGCAGAAACCTACTAAACAATCTCTAACCTGGGCGCTTGAATCCGAAGAATTGAGAGTTTATCGAGTTAGTACACTCAGCTCGGGTGCGATTAGCGCGGTGTTAGCCCATGCCCGTACCGATTCTGCTGCTCCAGCATTAACGAATAGCGCGCTGGCCGGTTATCAAACGAAGAAACAACTCTGGCGCAACGTCGTTTAGCCGAGTAGTCTACAATTTAGGGAGCTAGGAATTATCTAGTCCCTCATCGTGCATCCTTTACGGCTGCGATTTCCTTCTCTAGGAATCACTTGTTCGGATCGGGTTCGCATGGATATGAGATGTGAGCTTGTCTGATAGCGATTGGTCCGAGCCGAGGTGCAATGGCTTCACACTAACAAATAATTGACCGGGCTAGATGCAGCATCTATTCACTGGCTCAAGATAGAATTTAATAGCGTATATGCCAGATTTTTAATTAACTAATACAAGGGTAAGAAGCTGTCATCCGTGGGATTGACTCGGTGATCGCAACAGAGCCGGGGGCATCGACTGGCGAGAACAATGTCACTATTGACATCGAGTAGCTAGGATACACTGTTTGCTATTCCAACTGACAAAATGGACAGCGACGCTGATGGAACGGATAAACATCCGACCATTGCACAACGGGACTACAGTGGCAAGAGCGATAGAAGCACCCATCAGAGGTCGCCATCTACAACCGGCCGAGGAACTCGATCGTATAAGAGCGACTTATTTACTTGACGTACGTCTATAGTCGGGATGTACAAGCTTTGCGCCACTATTGGCGGTATGTACCAGAATAGATCTACAACTAGACGCGATTGGTCTGCTTTCATGACCATCGGTGTGACGGTCAAGGTGCAGCCCCATGGCTGATGTAAGAGAAAGAATAGAGGTCTCAGCAGGTTTCTGGTGGCGGATTGACTTACATATTTTTGAACTGGCATGATGGTCACTATTAAGCACGAGTGTGACAAGATACGATGCGCGAGAACTGGCCCTTCAATGATTCAACGCACAGATAGAAGCCTACTCGATCAAGCTCGACGCCAAGTTGCCCGCAAAGTTGTTAAGATATCTACCTACAGACCAATCATGGCTAGTATTCCTTAAACTGGGTTGTAATTATCACTGTAGTTCTACTGGAGTGGAGGAGTTATACATGGAGCAATTTTAATTCCCAGGCTTTCTATAAGTTGATGATTTAGAATGGATTACTCAGCTCTGAGAACCTTGGCTGGATAGTATGACGAAATGCATCGGCATGTGATTGGAGGTGATATGATCATCAAGTGCAACTTTCTCCGAGATTGAGCATCAATTGTGGTCGCTGACAAATCCTCTGCTTACCCTCCCGCGTGAACTGGGGTGATTTATCCCATGAGAACAGTCATCGTCGCCATCTAAACATTGCACTAGAGACATTTCTCGGTGTACCTTGAACTCGGGCTGAGTTCGACCGAATAAAGATAGTGATCAGAGTCCATCGGTCATTGCTTGACCCACAAGGATCTCGCGATGGGAATAAAAGGGTGTTGGACTTGCAGAGGTATGCACATCGAAAGTTGATCAGGTGCCCTACGAACGCGAAAGGGCTGATTTCTGCTTAGAGCGCAAAGTTCGATGTGACTCGCATCGGCCAACTTGTGGCAACTGCACCAAGGCGCGGCGCGTCTGTCAAGGCTATGGCATGCAGCTCTCCTGGCCTCGAGATGGCGACAGAAAAAGAGCAGTGATCTCGCGAGCTGCGCGCTTCGCAGTAGATACTCGTCAGTCGAATATCAGGAGATTCTTGAATTCATCCACTTGGGACGTATCGTTATCGGAGGAGCTGGAGAACGGAAGGAATCGTGGTAAAACCTATCCTCGCTAGACTGTCAAGCTGCTTGATACTAACGACAGTTATCTGTAGCTCGTTACCTTTATACCATGAAACTCCCTCGCCCAACATACCTATCCCCCACCGTCCTAAATGGACAAGAATTGCATTTAATTGGGTTCTGTATGTAGGGCGACTCTGCAAACCCAATCATGTTGCTGACCAAAACAACTCAGTCAATGAATCAAGATCACTGATACTAGGGCCAACTGACGAGGAGGTTCTGGCACAGTTTATCCTGAGAATTGCCTTCTCAGACCCATCCGATGCGACCAATCCAGTCCTACAAGGCGTGTTTGCTCTCGCATCACTACAGCTTCAGGGCAGCTTGAAGAGTTTTCGCCACAAGCTTCTCGTCATATCATCACTTGAAGAGTCAATCAACTGGCTCGATGAGAAGACTCTGCTTCAGAACTTGATGGCAACTATGCTTTTGTATCATTATGAGGTAGTATAGCCCGGCCCGCAGAGGTTTGCCATGGTCGGCTGATGGTCACAGCTCTCACTCTCGTCAAGCTCTCAAGGGAGTTGGATAGAGTATATATGCGCGGTAAAAAGGATTATCAACACGACACCAGCAATTCACAAGCTGGTTCGGCAAGAATACTCCGTATTTCTCGATTGGATCTATTATCACGAGGCTCTCTCAGAGTTCACAGTCAGGCATTGGACTGTACCTTATCAAGGTTGCGGCTGGGCCCCAACAGCAAGATCACCCAGAGAAATTGAGGGAAGGAGTTCAAAGGTAAGTAAAAGGCCTTTTGCAAATCTCTTTCGTATCGCCTAATACTGCAGCAGATGGAGGATATCATCGGCTGCCCAACTGATGTGCTCCAGCTCGTTGTACATACGTGTAGACGAGCTGTGGTAGCGAAGCCTTCCAATCTGAATTACGCGAAAGCTGGTGTTGAGCAAGCAATCGTTCTGGAACAAAGAATTTCTAGCGAAGTGGGAGATTATGGTCCCATCCACATACAGTCTGAGGAACCGATAGACCGGAATACCATGATATCGGATCTTCATCGACTCGCGTCCTTGATATATGTCAACCGGGCGGTTCACGGCGTTTCAGGAACTGAATTCAGTCATAGACGACTTGTGAGAGAGGGAGTACTGCTGTTGACCAAGATGACTACATGCCAGAATGCATGGCCACTGTTCATTATCGCCTGCGAAGCTGTTGATGATGAACAACGTCTTGCTGTCCTGGACGTCTTCGAGCAGAGTCGGCAAGATCGAAGGCGAAGATCAAGTCACATTCATATCATTCAGCATATGGCGCAGGCCGTGTGGAACCAGCATGATCTCGATGTGGAGAACCGAGTCAATTATCTAACAATCTTGGATGCGGTTATTGGTGGAGTTCCATTCATGCCCTCATTCGCCTGAGTTCATACCTTGGCCCGGTTATCTCCATCCACTGATCTGACACTATACCAAGGTAGACTAATTAAGCCACTAGACTAGAACCAATCGTTGTTTCCGTGATGGGTTAGAAATTTCCCACTGTTCACCTCTGTTAAGCCCTGAATCACCTGAAGCTGATCAGTGACTGATTGATGGACCGAAATCGGTCCAGTGACGGTTTGGTCAAGTTTGTGAAATGCATTCAGCATGAATTTACGAATAGCCGGCTCGCCGGTGACTGCCTGAGCTGTTCCAAGTCAGTGTTCTGTGCGATTCGTCTTGCGTATTGACTGACCAGCATCTGTGTCGACCCATCCTGGACTCAAAGACAGTGTCTTGATACCATCTTGGGCCAATTCAGTGCCAAACTTGGTGGTGACGATGTTCATGCCAGCCTTGCTGACGGAATATCCCAGCACGGTAGAAATGCCAGTGACACGATTGAACTCGACGTCTCCACTCGGACTGGAAATGAAGATGATTTTCTTCTCCTCGCCATTGCGGATGAGATGGAGGAAGGTGTTGATGACGTAGATGTTGCTGATTAAGTTTGCTTTGATCTATGTGCCGTCAACTTTTTCTGTTATCGTTCAGGTACTAGCTGAAGGGTCATACGTTCTCGTTAATCTCTTTTTCCAGCTCTTCCTCCTTGCCATGACTAGGTACGCCGTGTCAGCAAGTTCAACTCTTGAGCGCATCGGGCCTGTTGACTCACAAAGCGTTTGGCGGTAGCACGCTGGTATCTGGCCCTGCGGAGCCAGCGTTGAGAATCAAGACATCAAGCGAACCGGCCGTGATTTGAGAGACTTCAGCGGCAGCCTGATCCAACTTCCTGGGGTCTGAAATATCGGTCACCACGATATGGATGTTTTCGCGCTTTGCAGCAAGCTCCTCAAGCGGACCGGCAGTTTCTCGGCTTCGAATGATCGCAAACACATGGTTTTTCGGATCGACAGACTTTGGCGATGCAGTTAGTGGAATGATTTTGCCATGACTAAATTTGTAGCAGAAGACTCACTAGATGATCAACAAAGCCGAACTACAAAAATGATCTTGTTAGAATTCGAACATGTGGTTGTGGTGATGTTGGGGAAGCTTACGCCAATGCCTCGCGTTGCGCCGGTGATAGCCCAGGACACCATTTTTAGGTTCGTCAATATTGGGTAGTGATGAATAAGTGGTATAAAGTGGTAAAGAAAGATATGATAGTATGGATCGTTTTGCAGTTCTTTTGGTTGTGGTGATGGATTAACAGAACGGGCTGTCGCATCCTCTTATAGCCACCGCGACGCCTATCGCAATATGGCATAGAAGTGAAAGGTATCAGGTCAAACATACTATAATCATTGGAAAGTATTTCCGAAGCGATATTAGTAATTCACGTTTTGAGCGTTTGCTGATATTGCCGATAGCGGATAGCGGGGGGATTATCTAAAACGAGGCAACTTTCGCCAACACTTCGGCAAAAATCCAACGTAGGAGGAGCTGCTGCAAGGATCTGTCTACTGATTACCAGTATCTATAGAAAGTCCCTTACGAGGGGAGTAAAACAAACTACAACAAGAATTACCAGAAGTCTTAAGTGTAAGGATGGGTTATCTTGCTAAATTTAAGTCAAATGAAAAGGCTCCTTGAAGACTGATGTGTTTAAGATCGGATGTAACTGACTAGACGAACTACAGTGAGCTCAATAGTGGCAAGGGCTTGCCTTTCTTCGTATCCTCAACCTTCCCCTGACAGGAGGTATTGGGAGATGTCCCAGGCTTATGAAGATAGGCCTCTCATGAACTGCCTCCAGATCATAATGCACCGCCAGATGCGCCAGAAATAGCTTTGCCGCAACAGCTGCAAAGTATCTTCCAGGACAAGAGTGCTTTCCAAGCCCAAAGGAAAGGTAGTTCGCAGAAGGGAAGACTAGGGAGTGTCTAGTCCTACCATCCTTGCTCTGGGGTGATTGAACAAACCGAAAGGCATCGTAAGTGTACGCGTGAGGATAAATGTCCTCGTCGTGGTGAATACCCCATACTGAGACGCTGACACGTGAACCTTGGGGAAGGTGAACTTTGTAGTCCTGAAGAGTTAGACCGCCTGGCTGCATGACTTGTACTGAAAGGGCCTTGATGGCTGTGTGCAGCCGAAGAGTCTCCTTGATAGCACTGTCTGCATATTGAAGATCATTGACGCTTGCTTGATCAACCTTTGTAGAGAGAACCTTACGGCCTTCCTCTTCCAAAGCTTTCCAAACTTGTTGAGACGGATCACTTCCGCAAAGATTGAAAAGCGCATGTGTCATGGTTAGTGTCGTGGATTCCAAAGCCGCGAACATGGTGGCAAAAACACGACACGCTATCACATCCGCCAAACCGTCACGAGACTCTTTCTTGCGTAGTGCCTCTTGGATATGCCAGGTCAACACATTATCATGTTGGATGTCTTTTAACATGCCGGCGTCCACTGCTGCAATTTCCTGTTCGATGTGTGGTCCAAGAACCTTGAGTGCCCTTCCCATGTAAATGCGGTTAAAGATGGAGGTAAGACGAGATGAAACGGGTTGTAGGAAGGGCGGGAATAGTGACAGTGCTACAGCACTTGGTATAACTGCGCTTGAGAACTTGGTTAAATTGTCGACAAGATCTGTATCGCAACCTGATCGGGTATTAGTAACAAGTCTTATCAAAATATCGGTAGCTTACTCAGTGCATCGCCGACTACCAACCAAGCCGTGAGTTTTGCAAGGACTCGCCGGATGAGAAGAAATATCTGGACCTCTTTCCACTGTGTATCCGACCCGAACGTCTCGTCTATGGAAGTAGCCAGTTCTTCCATGATCTTTGGTACCATCTTCGGAAGATGCCTGTTCAACTTCACGCGAAGAATATCGTATGCCACAAAGTCTTTCTCAATAGATGAGTTAAGAAAGGCATACTTGATACCAATTATTTCGTGCTGTACAGGAGTTGGGCTTAGGAGATTGTTGCTCTGAGATGTGATCCAACGGATGTGGGTTTGGGGGAGAAGAATCTCGGGGCGACTGAAGGGTAGAGCCATGGCACAGATGCGGCCCTTTTTGCTGTACTAGAAATACTATTAGCCTGAGGAGCCAGGGCCTTTCGGCAGTTATCGGACCTCTTGATAAGCCTTGCCGATAGCCGTGGGACTGTTCCATATGCGAGCAATTTGTGTGACAAGATAGGGGGTGAAACGCCCCCCATGTGACCAGGGAACCTGTTTCGGGACTTTGGAAAAATGGCAGTAGGAGGCGTAGAGTCGCCATACAAGAACGCCAACTGCGATGATCCAGAGGAACAGCATTATGAATGTATCTTATGATAGTTAGGGAAACTCAATATGTGAGAGCAAACACCGCCTAAGAATGGGAGTTCTATGTGCCCAAGAGTCGTAGGGGATCTCTACATTAATATCCAGACAGCTCAGCTGTGTATCGTCTCCGTCTCTCGGAATCGTGCTTGTATATGTGGCTTTTTTCTGATTTCCTTGACACATATTTATTCAGACATTATCGTGTGTGTGAGTTCACTGCATAATCTCACCTGTAGATAAGTGTCCAAATGAGGTTATGTAGCGCGATTGTGGAGAATCTTGATGCCGACATCAGATTTTCTGTCTGTGCGCCTTGCCGAGTTGTTTGTTGACCAATGGCATGGTGAATTAAACAGATGTCAGAAGTTTCTGGGCTGCAGTAGCGTCGAATATTGCTTCTTGAAAGGGTCAATATCAATACTGCGGGGAAGCTCACCTAGAGGCGTATGTATCTAAGTACTAAAATGGTTATAATTTTCAGTGTTGCCTCGTATTGATGATTCTAAGGACCTCCAGTTAAGATACATATCTTATCACGGGTGTTAGTCTAAAGAGCTCAGCAAACACACCCTTACCAAAGATTTACCCAAATGCCTTTAGAACGAGCCTGCTTCAGCCAATGGCGAGTTTAAAGGAAGTATTGCGGTAACTTAAAGTACCATAATACACCTATCAGCTCCCAGGTACACAGTGCCACACGAGAGATGTCAGAGGAGACTTAAAGAAGCCAATGAAATCGTTAACGGCGATTTCCGACCATTTGATTCCGCGTTCCGTCGTGTTGCATCCCGTCTGCTCCAGAACGGTCAGCTATCCCTTGCTAAACTCCATTGCATTTCAAAATGTGCCATTTCCGCATTATTTGAGCGACCTAGTCCCCTGAAACTGGCAAATCCACTACGCTGAGCCTCCTCGCTTCCTATTTCTAACACTCTCAACCTTATCCAATTCAGGCTGTCTCTTCTGCCATGGCTGCACCACTGGCTTCTAGCACGAGCAAGTGCTTCTGGAATTATCATCCATTATGTGGCATAAAGACTACCGGATCGTGGCAGAGGCGTCCCGACGGGATGGTCGAGGTGAAGAACTTTCATTACTGCAGAGTAAGGTACCTAGGGTGGGTCCTATACCGTCATGGCTCAACGTGATAAAGTATCTGGACCTGAGATCGAAGTAGTTTAAGTGTGCCGACCGATCTATTAATAAGATAAGATAAAATCAGTTGATATAATTACGGCAAAAAGTCACGGGCGAGATGAAGTATCTCACGTGATATTTCATTCCAGAGCTACCTCAAATCTCCTCCCAAAAGCTGTAAAAGTTCTCCAAGGATGGGATTGTCCAGAAGTGACGGTTCGACATATGGACGCCAGTGTACCCCCTCAGATCCAAAATACGGCTCGAAAGATGCAGCTTCTTCAATAGTTCTGGGATGGGGTAAGTGGACATCTGTCTGTAGCTCGCTAATCTCGGGGCGGATATCGGACGTTGTGTTGGACGGCTGGCCATTACTCCCAGGCCTGAGTGAAGTAGTTCCGTCTACCTTGAAGCCTGAGAATACCTGTCAATTAGTCAATGTGCCGTTCAATGTCATTCGAAGATATCGAGCAGGGAAAAAAAGTATGCCTTACGAAATGGCCAACTATGGTGTCCTGAGGAGCCTCGGAGCGCATGTTGATAAGTAGCCTGCATTTGTGTTTTATGCGAAACACGCCCAACGAAGCGATATATGCCGGGCCCGCTTCTACAAAGATGGTATTCATCTTGACCTTTCGTGACCAAAGAAGCCGAATTGCTGTTTTAGCCTCCTGGTACTCGTTAGGTCTGGTTGTATAACCTTAATAGATGGTACGTGGTCAAATACACGCGACTTACGTTTGGCGGATACATCCACACCTCTAGTATCACATCATAGTCGGCAATTGGGACAGCCTTCGGATCAGGCAGTACCCTCGCGCCGAGACAGCTGAGCTGCACTCCCTTCGGGCATGGTAAAACAGTCGGGATCCAACCCCAGATGGAAAAGTTTCCCTTAAAAGCCCGAATATGGAGAGTAGACAGATCAACTACTTGGCCATTAAAGACTTTGTATCGGCTAGTGACTCGGTCAGCACGTATTTCCCATACTTGCAAGGATAAGTACCTACGCAGGTGCCTTCGTGCACGCAAGCTGCGGTTCGAATTCCGGCAGTGTGTTTTGGTTCAAGGATCTTGACCATACCAGATCGCTTGGCCGGTAGGCGTAGCACTCTGGAGTGTAACAACTACCCGCCACTTCAGCTTCGGGGTTTGCACCGTGATCGAGCAAGTACTGGACAACTTGTCGACCTTCTTGACTGGACAGGTAGGTAACTTCATTTTGTCCAAGTTGGGAGGAACCAAGCGCCTGTGATAGAGCATCTACCATCACGCCGAGGCTCGCTTGTAACGATGTATCAGGACCTGGCTGTGCTCCGCCACGGGTCCTCCCTGAAGCCAATTGCTGGTGTCCCTGGAACTTATTCGCGGCCGCATACGCTTTGTGAAGAGGAGTGATGAGCGTAGTGTCTGTAGCGTTGACACTAGCTCCATAATCTAGTAGTAGCTTTACACTGGCCAGGTTCTTCGCAGCGGCAGCTCGATGCAGTGGCGTTCTTCGTCTGACATCGCGACTCTTTGCGAGGAGCTGGTCATGGGCTAGGAGAAGCCTTAGAACAGCATCTCCCTCGCAAGCGTCCGCAGCGAGATGTGCTACTGTGCAGGACCACCAGCCGTATTCGCGCATCCAAATGTCAATTTCTTTGTGGCTCAAAAGAAACTTGACCATTTCTTGATCATCCAGAAGACAGGCAAGATGAAGGGGAGGGAATCTGAATGGTGACTCAGGCCCTAGCGGCGCGTTGATATCCGCCCCCGCTTTCAAGAGAAGCTTCGCAGCACGTCTATCCTTGGCTAGAATGGCGCTGTGTAGTGGCGTCCAATGTAAGGTGTTGTTGCATTCCCTCGCTAGTGCTTGATCTTGCTTAAGAAGGCGAGCAAGGACGCGGTGATCGGAGCCGTACGCTGCTCCGTGCACTCCGGATATATCGAACGCTGGAACCAAATCATCGCAGGTTGTGTGTCTCCCTGGTGAAGTATCTGGCGCGTCATGCATCTTCAAAGCGACCGAGATGAGGCAAGGGGGAACCAAAAACGCTTTACCCTTGTTTGTTTCATTGGCCATTACTTGTATAACATCATCCTTGATGCTATCACGGAATTCCTGTATTTCAGGGCGGGACGCACCAAGTAAGTCCAGCTCCTCATTAGACATGGCTGAAATCCCGAAGAAACGAAGACCCAGGGGTATATCTGCGAATGGTATGCTCTGGTCTGTGATGAGACACTGAGATTGTTCCACCAGTGCCTTTTTGAAGGGAGCGGGCAAATCTCCATTATTCTCAACAACTGCGATAAGCTCTGTAAAGGTCATGAAGCCTGCTAATTCAGTCCCATGATGCTCGCGTGAGACAGATATATTGCCGAATGGGATGAAAGCTGGCAGGTCGTCAGCAGCTTTGGTTGGGTTTCTGTGACGCCAGCGCGTTGAAAAAACACTAATTGTCAGGAGTTAGCGTGAGATGAGAATAAGGATGATATATCAGCCACTACCTCTTTACTGGGGGGTCAACGAAAAGGGGCGCAATCATCTCTGCGCGTGGTATTCTGTCTTTTGGACTGCGTCGGAGGGTAGACCGAGTTATGTTCATGAACTTTTTGGTCTTGCACTCTCCATCAGGTATTCGAGACCATGCAAATTCTGCCATGACGTCCTTCTCGTCAAGCTTCACGTTGTCCACATTACCATAATAGTCCTCGAATAACTCTCTTCCACTGCGCAACATGTAAACAAGTAATAATCCAAATGAATAGATATCTCGACATGGCTGCACAGAGTGAGTCTCGAGGTCTGGCGAGGTGCTTGGTAAGCATTCAGGAGCATTCCATCGATGTGTTCCTCCTCTCGGTGCATCTGAGCTAATTGTTATGCCACTCAGGCCGAAGTCCGAGAGTTTAGGTTGCCAATTATCGCCTTGCTTAAACATCAAGACGTTGGTTGGTTTCAAGTCTGCGTGGACAACTCCGAGGGAATGTAGACTACCAAGACCTTTGGAGATCCCGGTTGCTATGTCAATAATTCTTGACGGATTCATTGTCGCGCCACGATCGTTTATCTGGTACCAAGTCTCGAGGTCTGGGCACAAAGGATCGGCTGCTTCCATGGCTAGTGCTGGACACACAAAGCCTTCAGCGGTCTCCTCGAACAATATCCCACGAAGTTTGACAATGTTTTTGTGGTCACATCGTCCCATGATATCGATTTCAAACATGACGTTGCGCATCATGGCTGTATGCTTGGACCGTAGCTCGCTTGGTATTTGGATTTGTTCTCTTGGCAAGTTGAACCTCTTCATAGCAACCATCTCAGGAGTACCAGTCTTGATTGGAGTCCATGGCATAGTCGTGACAGATCCAAAGGTACCGCTCTTAACATCGTCATGCTCGCGTGGGATAGGACTCTGCAATTCAGAGTCCTTGATAATTGCCAGGTTGTGTGCGGCAATAATTTCAAGGAGTCTGTACCATGCTGGGCCTCGATCTGCGAGTTGGTCGCCTGCGCCAGAAGAAAAGACTTGGCTTGTCAGTTCTGGGAGTGCATCCAGGCGTCTAATGGATTCGAGGGAGCGATATGAGCTGGGCTGCGAAAAGGTTGTGGAAGTAGACATTGATAATTACGAGGAAACGGTTATAAAACTTAGCTTAGACAAGGCACAAAGTCTTTCACATCCTTCTAGAAAATGAATTTCGGATGAAGGGGGATTTATGCCTTTGGCTCGTCACTGCTATTGTGGCTTGTGGCTGTGTTGTTGAGCTGAACTTTTTGGAACGCTCGAGACGCGATGAAGGGGCCGCAAAAGTTACGTGGCCCAATCGATACCCCGGCCCGGCGGAGGGTTGAAACAAATAGTGTATGCAGGGGGGCTGAAACAAACCAAGTGATTGGTTCAAGTCGGCTGTGGCAAACTGAATGGTTGTCAGCTCATCATCTGATCTAGAGGGACTTCAGAGCCTTCAAGTAGGTACCTGTGAAATTCCATTCACTCAGCCTCATATAGGAAAACCGAGTCCCAATTCCTTCTTAAACACAGCGCTTTCGTTATATAGGCTGACAGCAACCAAGCTACTGACTCACGCCAACAATGGCCGGAGCAGACGCTCTCAACATTGCAAGCCTTGTGCTCGCAGCACCTCCTATCCTTGAACCAACGTTCAACTGCGTCAAATACATCATAGACGTGAGCGACAACTATAAAAAAGCAGGCCAGTTGCATCAAGAGAGTCTTCTCCAGCTTGACACCCATCTCTATCAGGTCCAACAATTTGGCCGGTTTCTCCAAGAAAACTTCCAAAATTTGGACGATGATACGAGAAGCCTCTGCAAGCGGCTAGTCGCTGTTCTTGAAGCGCGTCTGATAGACCTGGTATCCGTATTGTCCTCCATCACCGACCCGTCGGGTAAAATCAAGAAGCTGGAGTACATCATCAAGGGACGCGATGCTATATCGCGGCTGTGCGCGCAGTTGGAAGCGTGGGAGGGGAGTCTCAACAGCGTTTTGTTCGCCTATGTTCTCAGCAGCCGGCGCAGTCCTCCGCCTGTGAGCCCGGTGGGGTCGCCCATATCCTCCAAGGGGCAGACAAGATGGCAAAGGACAGCAGAGTTATTGCGGAACTGCTTGAATGACCAACAGACTACTTCACCAAACCTGTCGCCCGTCGCAATTGACCAGAAGAGCTTCACTCCAGTCATGTTCTCGTCAGTTCGGTGGCGAGGGCATCCAAGCCCCTGCTTAATGGAAAGTCACAACTCAACCGCCAGCGAGGAAGACGTCAAAGACATTGCCACGTTTCTAAGCAAGGCTGACGAGTCTGTGGTCAGCATTCTGAGGTGTCTGGGCTACAGTGGCCACACACTACTATTTGGGCTTCCTCCAATATCAAAAGAGCCTAGGTCCCTTCAGCAGGTCTTGATCAATGCATATTCTACTCCACCTACTCATGATCTCACAGAGAGGTTGGAGTTGATGAACAAGATCGCGTCTTCCATCTTGTTTATCCATACAGCAGATCACGTCCACAAATCCATCCGGACATCCAATATTATCCTCCTCCCTCACACGTTGCCGACATCGCTAGGAAAGCCATACCTTGTCGGATTTGACCTTAGCCGTAAATCGGGAAAGAGCAGCACGTTGACGAAAACGCCCGAATGGTGGAATGCATATTATGTTGCTCCAGATCGCCAAGGCGATACAAATCGCGCCTACACCCTCCTTGATGACGTATACTCATTTGGTGTGGTATTGTTGGAGCTCAGTCTGTGGAGGTCTTTTGCCAGGTGGCGCAAGTCGTCGAAACCACCTCACGAAATGAAGTGGTCACGGGGTTCGGACATGTTGCGATCAGAAGCTGGAACTGCCCTGCCTCTGAATCCAGAGCAGCTGAGGCAGAAGTTCATTCAGTTAGCCAAGGAAACAGTCCCTGTCAAGATGGGATCCACTATGAGTAAGTTGATTGTGTCTTGTCTGACTTGTCTAGACGATGATAGTATGTTCAAGGACCAACGGCGATCCAACGGCTCATATGATAGTTCTCTGGGGACAAAGTATATTAGGGAGGTTATTCTTCAACTCGGGTCAATTAATCTATAGAACTTTGTATAGCGGGTTCAAGTGAGGTTAAGGAGTTAATTGCTATGAGTTACATTATAGAGAACAATCATTTGCAAGTAGCAGCAGGAAGCAAACTACAGCTTATGATATTAGTACCAGTAAGGGGCCTTACAAACCTTTGTTATGATCTGGCTGGGCTGCGGGGATTAAGTGAGGATTACCAACTCGTAGTTTAATAAAATCTATAACGTATATGATAAGCGAGCGTCGCGTCTAAGCGAGCGTCGCGCTTGTATTTACACCTTAAATAATAAATTTAAATAAATCTTTAAAAATTCACGTTTTAACTAAAATAAGTAAGAATTTTAATAAAGCTATATTATATTATAAAAAGATCTTAACGTACATGATAAGCAAGTGGGACAGACAAGCAAGTGGGACACTTTTCCTTACCCCTAAGATTAAAAACTATTATAAAAACACCACAGACCATTTGATCAATTAAAACTACTCACTATACTCTTCCCCAGACGTCTCAATCACTACCTGACAGGTCCTTGCATTATGCCCGGGCTTGCCGCATACACCACAGCGCCGAACACCCGGTCCGACCGACCTCCCTCGACCACCACTCCTCGACGATTCGGCCGCTACCTGCGCATCTACATCCATTTGATCAATTGCTTGCCTTCCTTCCTCTACCGTCATTACTCCTCTTTTCTGCAGCCGGGTTCTTTTTGCCCTCCGGCGCCGACTTAGTATCACATTTGCCTCCCGAAGGTCTTTGTTCTCAGCAGCTAGTAAGGCAACCCGATGCATAACTGCCTTTGTCCCCTTCTCAAGAGACCTCAGGGCTTCAAGGATTGACTCTGGAGAGCTGCTTTGATGCCTTCTAATCCGTCTTTCAAGGTATTCAGACTGAGATTGGGCCTCAAGCACAGTCTTTGGGGTCTTTGAAGCCCAAGGGGTCGATGGTTCAGCTGCCTCCTCAACCGGCGTTGGCGTCCGTAGCTGCACATCAAGCTTTGAGACCACAGTTTCTGGGTCAAGAGGAACAAGGCCAGCTCCTTTGAATGCCCCCCTGATATTTCTTTCTGTCATAGTGGCCTCATGTGCGGCGTAGAAGGCCGGAAAGAACTCAGTCTTCGAAACGTGGGTAATAGAGCATCTGATCAAATGCTCTATTTCTCGACCATAAGATTGCTTTAGCACATTAAAGCACCCGACATCAAGGGGCTGGAGTAGATGAGAGGAATGAGGTGGCATACAAAGCCGGATGATCTTCTTTTCCTCACAATATCTCTCAAATTCGATAGAGTGGTGACTTTCGTGGCCATCAAGGATCAGAAGACGATAGGAACCAACTGATCGGTTGCTTGTACACCGGTCAAAGTGCTTTAGCCACTCGAGACCAGTCTCATTGTCGGTCCAGCCATTATGGGTCGTTGCAATTGCCCAATCGCCCGGGAGGTTGCTATCTTGGTACCAATTGGCGAGGTGATATTGGCCCGCACCGATGATGAACGGCTGGATCGCCCAGCCTTCCGCATTGATCGCCTGAATCACCGTAATCCATTCCCGGTTTCCAGGCTGCACTGATTTCGGCTTTGAACGCCTTTCTGCACCTGTGACAACCATTCCGCTTGCAATCATACCCATAAGAAAGCCAGTCTCGTCAAAGTTATAGATATCATCTGATCGGATGCCGTACTTCGCGATTGTGTTCGCTACAAGCCGAAACCAATCGCGGATAATCGTTGGATCTTCGCACTTAGCTCTCTGGTAGTCATATTTGCGAAAAAACCGCGTCTTAAGGTCTGGGTGCCGCTTCACGAAGTTATGAGCCCAACGCTGGCCAACTGGTGGCGCGTCGCGGTCGGCAAGCAATTGATCAGCCATATCTTTCACACCACGAAGCCGGGGGGGAAATCCTCGCGAATCTAGGTCAAGAATAAAGTGAATAAGTATCTGTTCCTCTAGATCAGATAGCCGACGTGATTTCTGGATAGTATCGCGTCGAGATTGGATGCCTTGCTGCCGGCGCCAGAGCTTCATACGACGAATATCATATATCTCTGCAGCGCGCCGGAGGCTTAGTTTTGGGTCATTTTGAAGGGCTTGAAGGGCAAGAAGGATTCTAGCCTCAGTATTTGAGCTAGACATCTTTTTTGGTGATGAATCAATTGATCAAATGGAGATGATGTAGGTTGAGGGATTTTTGTCCCACTTGCTTGTCTGTCCCACTTGCTTATCATGTACGTTATATAAAGTTTTTTTATCTATATATTAATTACTAAGCTGGTAATTAGTAAAAAGTATATTCACACTGTATACTTAGCTATTTCTATATAAAGGGATTTTTTTAAAAATCTAAAATAATTCTTTTTAGATTCTATAAAAAGTTAGATCCTTAAAAATACTCTTTTTAAGTTTCTAGCTATTTTATTACTACTTTTAGGTTATATAGGGTAGGTTAGTTTTAAGTGTACAGTATAGCGCGACGCTCGCTTAGACGCGACGCTCGCTTATCATATACGTTATCAGAGTTAGAAATATCCCCCATAATAACTGTCTGGTTAAGATACACTATAGCTTCAGTTAGACATTGCGACGCTTAATAGGATTAACAACACTTTCTAAAATAGCTAGTACGAGCACGTAATATGATTGTCGAGGTTGCACATCCCAAGTGTGGGTCACTCAACCTCATCTCGCCCCCAGTCAAGTATTCCAGATCAAAGCCCACCATCCGCACACCACCGCCAACTCTAGGGGAGCTCACTGATCAGGTCCTTTGCAATGCGCTGAATCTCGATGATGAAAGCATTGAAACCCTTCGCACAGAAGGTGTAATTGGATAAGAAGGATACTACTCTAGTCTCTTTATCTGATTCTCCTCTCGGCTGAGAATTTAGGGTACCTTTCATATCACGTTGCAGATTGCTTTGACTTGGCGATGTCGGTGGCAGGCTCGATAATCTTTAAAGTCTTTAGAGCTATGATTCTAGCCAAGTGAGAGCTTTAGGGTTCAACTCCTTGTGTAAAGTTCGTCTAGCTGGCCATTCGATTATTGAACGTTGGTTCGAATTCATGCCTCATACAACAGACATTAGCGACTGCACCAACAATGTGTAGTTAGGTATTGTAGTTAATAGATCGTTTCATCGCAAATTAATCGAGAAAGCATCCTATATACGTATCAGGTTCGAGGGCTATACAAGTATGTTTCAACTACTATCTGCTTGGCTCATTAGGTCTCTTCAGTTCAAATCCCCTTCCCCTCAGACGCTTCGGCCACACGCCACTCTTGCCCGGAGCCAAGATACCATTGGGATCTAGAGAATCTTTGAGCAGCTGGTTGAATGAGAGCAGAGATTGGCCGTTCCAGTTGTAAACGCTGGCTATTTGATCCATGAAGCAGAGATGGGTGCGATACTCGCCGTAACCCTGATTGGCAACGTTAGCACTTATCTACTGGGCATAGTCGAGTACCTGTTGTGCGACACGTGGAATGACATACCTCTGCTGCAGCGTCGTCTATGAGAAGCTCAATACATCGGTGAGCCTTCTTTCGCTGCTCCGGGTTGGTCTTATCGAAAGTGAGGCAGACTAGTCATCAGACGTTATCAGTCGTGAAGTCTTGCAGAATGGCTGCTAAGTTGAGATAAGTGGCTTACCGATATGATGGAGCTCGCGCCAACCAACGACAAAGGTGCCAATGTAATCGAATCCAAACTGGGTGAAACGACGTTTGACCATTTCGTACTGCTTATTGGCGTCTTTGCCTGTGGCGGGTGAGATCGGGGAAAAGCCCAACAGAGATCCCTTTGGGCATGTCCAGTCTAGCCACGCAAGCTCGTACGAATTGGGCAGTCCCCTCAGGGTTTCGTCTCGCATGTTGAGAACAGTTCGCTTCTTACCTTCTTCCAGAGGTGATGCGAACTTGTAGGTAGCCTATCATATTAGTTAGAAATACGAGCAGCAGAAATAAGCACGTGCGGCGCAACTTGCACCAGGAATTTGCATGAATGACGCCTTGAGAGCTTCCCACTGTACGTCGCGTATAGGCTTAGGGCCATACATAGCGCCATAAATGTTCCAGTAGCCGACGTCGATCTTCTTGGCTATAGCATCGACCTGTTTAGCGTTCAGAACTCCCTTTTCGTTGGTGTATTCAGCTTTAGGGGCGTAGACGGCTGCATCAATGAGGGCATTGCGGATAGTGGGAGCATTCTGGATAACACCGCCGATGCGAAGCATTCGAATACGCTCCACAACTTCTGGGAGATCGGTTTCATTCTTGAAAGAGAATACATAAGCTTGGTAGCCCTGGCAAGAGCCGGTTAGTATGGATGGATTCACAAGCTCAGCTATCTACTCACACCAGGGTCGGGCATAAGCCAGAAGCCCATCTTGGTAACGATTCCGAAATTAGACTGCGAAAAGATTCCATCGTGGTAGGGACCGTAACCTTCGTTTGTATTAGACATGTTTCTTCTAATCGCCAGTAGTGAGATGCTCGCTTACCATACTGGAAAGTCTGCCACGTATTGTTACCGGGTAACGCTCCCATACCGGTGCGGATGACTTCTCCAGAAGGCAAAACAACTTCCATTCCACAATGCATGGAGAAGTGTTCGCCGTAAGGAGTGTAACCAGCACCTCGCTCAATGGCGTTGCCGAGAACGGAGCCACCGCCTAGAGGAGAACATTAACAAACCAGCTGAACTGTTGATTCCCATGGTGTGTGCTAACCAAGATCGGGGTTATCGATCCACAAGTCCTTGTAGCCGTTCTTTTGTAGATATTCGTGTAGAGCAAAGTAGGTAACGCCGGGCTCAACAAGACAAGTGCAATCGGTGCGATTCACATCAAGGACCTTGTTCATGCGTGCTCCCATGTCCAGAATGATGCTTCCACGTAGCCTGGGAGCGGCTCCGCCATAGCCTGCAAGAGGGAAGAGGGACGTCAGCCATGATGCACAGAGTGCTTGGGTTGCGCAAGGGAAGTAACGCACCGAGATTTCGACCGATGGAGACAGGCCAGAGCGGCGTTAGGAACTTGTTGGCAATCTTGACAATTGCGCTGACGTGCTCGGTGCTTCCTGGGTTGACGACAGCTGAAGCAAGGAAATAATCCTTCTCTAAGATATAAAATAGGTCATGCTCCTTAGGAATGTTGTAATAGTGGCCATCCTTGTCTGGCATCATGGTGGACTCGCCGGTCTGTATGGTGATGTTGTCATCACCAACAACCTTGGCAATCTCAACCAAAGCAGCCCGGAAGTCATCAGCAGACACATCAGGAGGAAGAATCAAGGTATGATCCTCGATTGAGCTGAGTGTTGCGAAAGATGCCATAGCAGTGAATTCAAACAAGATAAGAAGGGAAGATGTGATAGGAAGATTGGAAAGGAGAAGAAATCAAGGCAACATTCGTGCCTAAGACTCTGTAAATGTACTTTATCGAGATGAGATCGTCTCTTTGTTGGTTGCTCGCAGCCCCACCACCTCCTCAGTGTCCTGTATCACCAACTGCGAACCCTGCAGTGAATGGCCTCGGCCCGAATCTACGGAGCAGATGTGCTCCAAGTTGAGCCGATGCTAGATTTGGTAATTGGTATGCGGGGAAATCTGACAAGGCCGATCCAGCAGTTAAGGTGGTGGCTGCTCGAGCATGTGGGGACCCCACATCTTGATAGTGTTGGACTAACTGGTAAAGACATGTTTGACATGATTAGCTGAGTGATGAGATTGCTGAGCATCCTTGACGTGCCTTTGTTGTGCACCCGAGGAGATAGTTCGTTCGTGTTGGCAAGTTGAGGCGACTAGATGGGTAATTTAACTACGTTCTTCCGTTGAACGAATAGATTCGTGTCTAGACATAGTTGAGATGCCTGAAAGATGTTGTGCAGGGTAGTCTGTGTGAGGCTAAGTATGCATTGGATCCAGTCTGTCAATCCTTTGGTAGGTAGCCAGCATCTCAATAGTCCAAGGTCTGTCGATAGATCAACAAGCATCTTAATAAGTGCAAATAAAAAGTATCTGCTTCCTGCCTACGATACAGTACAGCAGATGCCAGCGCTAGGATCAACCAGCAACAACCCACCTCGCTCATCTGGGTCGGCCACATGAATCACACCTCGACATTCAAGTCCTAGCTTCCTCCCACACGAGCGATTGGTGGGGCAGTGTTTGTGCCGCACGTGGTGCTCCTCATTTGAGGTGGGGTCTCTACAGCCCGCATAAGTCGTTGGATCTTGAATTGGAGAGGTAGCAATTGAATTCTTCCGCTCACTACCTTCAGGGTAGACACCGATTAAAAGATATTAAGGCAAAACAGAAGAAGAGTCATTATGTAACTAAAACATAGCGGTTGATAAAAAACAGGAGCCGAAAACACAAGATATCTGATAAGGAAGACTGCACAGTGACTGAGACCCTGCTTACTATCCCGGGTTGGCGAAACCGCAGGCGTTTGAGTCAGGGTCATCAACGCAAGGCCTGCTCATGCCTTCAGCAATATCAGGAGCAACATCAATAAACCACGTGCAAGCTCCCGAGAAGATGGTGTCGCAAACACCCATAGCTCCTGCTTCGGCCTCCTTGACTGGGTCTCCTCGTGCCTCATAAAATCCGAAAATCATGCATCCAGGAATATTAAGCCACTCAGGGTTCTTGGCGGTCTTGCAATATGTGTCGATGATAGCTTCTCCAATGCTGGTGTCAGACCCATCCGGGTTCTTCTTGGGGGCTGGGTCCCCAGGACATTTAGCCTTGCTCCCAAGGGAAGACGTGTCTTTTTCAGTGACCCAGCATTGATAGCCACTGGCATTGGTTAGCCAAGTCACGGAACATTTTGTCCACTGTGCAACAGGCGAAAGGGACACTGGGGAAACAGCTAGCAGGTCACTGGCTATTTGAGATTGTCAGTTTACTTACTTTGCTTCAGATGCACTACCGGCTTCATCGCAGGGAACGGTGTAGCCTTCACTGTTGACAGCGAAGAACAACCCTACTTGCCCAGCTTCTCTAGCGGCGACGTCGTCCGACGTACAGTCTTTGCCGTCCTCGAATCGCTTAACGATTGAACTTCGAGGGGCCGGTGAAGCTACCGCCAGTGTGGCAAGAATAGCCACGGCCATGGCTCTGTTGGTGATCATTTTGAGAACACTGTCAAAGAAGTTCGGGATGCAAGTTTCGTGTTGAAGGCTTTAGTTGAGTTGTAATTTGTTGTCGCAGCTGATACTCAGTAATAACCCTATGCTTGAGGAGTAGGTCTTTATATTTATATATGTATACATATCACCCTATGTATGTTTGAATTGCTATCGCGATATGTTATGACGTAGAAGATTCTCACGAGTACAATGTCCTAGTCAGCTCTAAGCAAGAGGATTGATCTACAGTGAGATCAACGTCATCAATGGCTGTGCTTTAAACAAAACCTGAATCTTGAGACATACGATACGGGGCAAATGAAGGCTGACATGTTTACGAAGGTAAGGCTGAATAGGATCCCTAACTGGGAGCTGAATCGCAATGCTACCTTCCCCATCGAGCGTCTCTGTGACATGCTTGGCAAAATACCCAATGAGCCTCTCGTGCAAGCACTGCATGACTGCAATGCCAGTCCCGTTTAGTGCGTTTGCCGATCAGACTTGGCCATAGTTGGTTAAGTGCACGACAAAGATCATCAGTGCTGAAATCCTTCGGCATTAGATCACCAGGGCTAGCATCCTTCACCATTAGACCGACAGGGCTGAAATCCTTCAGCTTTGGATCATCCTATCATGTTTCCGCGAAAACACCTGCCCCAACCAGCACACTCAACATCAATATGCTGACGGAGTACAGTGACGTGAACAACGTGAGGCAACGGAAAACTCGTAGATACTGGTGCGATCATTATCAGGAACACACTCTGAAATTGCGGCCTGGTGTAACTGTCAGTTGAGGTCACGGAGCCTTTGTACGTCGGGGCCATTTGTGGAACTTTTTCCACGATGTGCCTCTCTTCCCCGCTAGACATGCCATTTCGTCTCGGTCCTTGAGTCTACCTGTCTCTATAAGATCCGTCAGCATCGGCTGTCTGCCGCTACTGTTGCCGCCGCTCGGCGTGTTTTTCGGTCGGTCAATCCTCATCTTGCTCGATGAGGGACGTTTGTAGCGTATTTCTGGCCAATGAAACCTTGCGGGTTCCGCCGATCATATAGCAATCGTGCGGTAAGCGCGCAAAGTAGGATTCCGCGGATGATTGTGGGTAGCCTGATGACGAGGTGAAACGCGAAGAGAGATCGCATCTACTGGATGAATTTAGTTTAGCAAGCGGATGCAAAACTTCCTGTTGAGGCCAATCATGTTCCAATTAGTGACGTCTTTCTTCTAATGATTGGCTAAATGACTAGCATTCCGGAGATTTTATGACTCCACCCGCGTGACTGAACTAGGTAGTTAAATGGTCTTCAGCAATCAGTGACGAGAGCACGCCATCAGCACGAAGATTGTGTCATTTCAGCCCCTGGCGCCTCTTATTCGTGTAGTAAATTGCACGTTCTGTCGTAGGTTCAGAACTTGAGTCCTGGATGAAGCTTTCTTGGAAGATCCTGTGGAAATGATATCGCTCGAACCGATGGCTCATCTGTCACTCTATTAGTGGCATCAAATCCGCGTCGCAACGGGCCCTCCCGGGGGCTTGCTTGAGTTTGGTTACATGAAGGAAGGATCTAAACAACGCAACAACGTCATACATTACATCATAACCTCCTTTGCCCTGATGGACGTGGCCTAGTCGCGACGTTGGGCCGCCAGCAGCCCAGCCAGCGCGGCAACAAGCATCCGGCCCGCTATGCTATGATCTATTTCTGATCCTTGGTCACAGATTAGGAATGCTAATTTTATAATATGACTTCAGGTAATCTCTGAATACATTGCGACTGCAAAACTTCGGGAACGAGTCTTGTCTGATGGGTCACGTGTAACCTAAAGTCTGTGCCAACTATTTCGGTTCTTAATCGTCTTTAGAGCCTTGCCTTGGTTGCTCAAACCCTCTTTGTTCGTTAAGCCCCCCTAATATCTCGATCCACTACGTTAATGCTTACAGCGAGCCTTCTCCGCTCAGATTGACTGGTTGTCCTCCACTGTCACGAGATGCCAGGTGCCAAAGGCCCTTTTAAACTACCACCCCCCGCCCTCCGCGAGAAATTAGCAGGGCTACCGTCAGATCAATCAAATCAGATTAGGACCTAAATCTGATCTGAACTGATTATTTGCCCTCTGTATCTGATCTGATCTGATTGATTGATTGATATCTGATACGTAGCAGCTCACTTGAAGCTATCCCCGGCCTCTGGATCCTGCTCTTGGGTCCTGACTAACCTTGTTACTCAAGCATAGGCCCCCGAGAGTAACACACCCTCCCCTAACCCAGTTCTTCAGTAGTTGGACCGACTCAATGCTCGATCCAAGCAGAGAATGTCGCTGTGAGGTGACTGTAAGCTTCGCAAGACTGAATGCTCTCTCACAGTCAGTTGCCATGGCTGGAATAGCAAGGACATCCAATGCAAATCTGCTCAAACGCGGGAAAGCATTGCTATGATCAATCCACCACCGAATCGGGTCATCCACCTGCTCCGGCTCAAGCCTGTAGTATCGTTCAAGCTCACTGCCTGTTGCTGAGAGCTTGGGCTGCCGACTTTTCACCCACTGCTCAAACCTACTTTGCTCAGGTTGGGCCGTCAGTGGGGGCGTGGCGAAGATCCCCTCAGAGGCATCATCATCGTCTTTCGAGTACCAACGCTCAAAGTAGGCTTTGATGCCGTCCTTTGCATCCCGAAGCCATTGTAGCTGCTCTGGAGAAGTCCAATTGGTCTCGAGCCACCGGAGGCCAAGGTCCGGGTTCAAAACAACAGACCCTGCAAACAGAGGCGACCGCCCGAGGAGAGTGTAGTACTCGTTCAGCTTGATCCAGGCACTGTTTATGCTTGCCCTAATACTGGCGCGCTCCTGGCCTTCCATACTAGTAATATTACTCACCGATCGAGCATCATCCTGCAGGTAGTCCTCTCGAGAATGTACAGGAAGGGCATCTTCATTAAACTGTGGGCTAGCAGGTGGATGAGCTGGAAGAGCCGTTTCACGGCGGCGGCGCAACGGCGCAATTTCGTATCCCTGGAGTCGCGATGGTAGTCGTGACTGCCGTGAGGGTCGCTCTCGGGTTTGTCCGACTGTCGGTGGCCGCGCAAGTGTTGATTTCACACCCGTGGCCGGTCCGGCCTCCTCCCCCTGGGTCATACATCTTCCTTCCGCAGCTGGGCCAGCGGGTTCATCCTCGTAGAGAGCCTTCCAGCCTTCGAGGTGTTCCAAGACAAACTCCATTCCTGTCATGACTTCCCAGAGCCGGCCATGGCCTCCGCTCGTACCCCATCCCTGTGTTCTCATCGTCATACTGTAGATTGGTTCCAAGATATGACTAACTTCCCTGAGGACCTTCCAGTCATCAGAAGTCAGGATATCAGCCGTAGGAACCCTTCTTGAGGCGTCTGCTTCTAGCCCCAACTCTTGGATGAAGCTGTTGAGCTCAGACTGCTTGATCAAGGCACGCTTAATCATCATATAGGTTGAGTTCCATCTCGTAGCGTTGTTCTGTATGACTTCAAGCTCGGCCGTTGATTCTTCTGCAAGCTTGTATATGTCTGCCTCCTCCTGCTCCCTTGCATGTGCTTTGAATGCTTCGGTGCGTTGCGGAGAGGCTCGGATGAACCGAACGATATTATGCAGTTTCCCAACCGGACCCTTCGCTCGCCAGTGTTCGAGGTCTTCTTCAACCTGCTCCAGCATGCCATAAGCATCAGATTGAAGTTCGAAAGAAGCTGCATCGTCACCATAGAGGAAAGCTCGTGCAACAAGGTTTAGAATATGTCCGAAACATCGCATCCTTCGTGCCTCCGTATCCGCTCTCGTGATCGAGGCATCGAGAGTTGCGTATAGGCTTCGCAAGCAAACATCGTTGCTGGCCGCATTATCACAGATTGAGACGCCGAGCTTGCAATCTATACCCCACTCATAGACGACATTCCTTATGGTGTAAGCGATGTTCTCACCCGCGTGAGAACCGATCTGCCTCCTGAAAGCAAGCAGCCGGCTTTGGTATGAGTGTCTCCGATCAATAAAGTGACCGAAGATCGAAATAAAAGCTAGTCTGTTTGGAGAGGTCCAGAGATCGAAGCTGAGATGTATCTGGGTAACAGCCTCAGTGAGTTCCTCCTTGACAGCTGCTTTCTTTGAAGAGAGTATGTCCTCTAGATCTTTCTTGGTTGCAGTTCGACCCCAGGGCACCTGAGCATAAAGTTCAGTGTCCAGCTGACGGAACAGCTCCTGTAGATAGGAACTCTCGAAAGTAGTAAAGGGGAGATTGGAATCAACAATATAGCCAACGGAGAGCTCTTTTATCCGTGCTATCTTCGCTCGGGGAAGAACGAGGGAAGAAGAAGCCGGCCGCTTCTTGGATGCGCTCCTTTGAAGATCGAGAACCGACGAATCGCCAGATGAACCCGGTTCGAAGGTCTCAGTGATTCCATGAGCTCTGAAAACGTCAGTGATAGCCTGGAAGTGGGAAAGACCACTAACTTGTACAGATGAGCCAATGCCGAGGATGTCGACTGAGCATTGAAAAATCGCGGTGTGCCCTTATCATCGCAGAGCCGACAACACCAGATATCCCCGCTAGATGTATTGTCTTTTCTCAACTCTGCCAGGAACCAGCCATGGTTTCCAATCCAGCTCCGCCTGCCCCTGCTCTTTTTCTTATCCAACAGGCTTGCGATAACAAAACGTCGTTGGCCCCAAATAATCTTGTAAAGGTCGTCCACGGAAGAATCGGTAGTTGAGGCTGAAGCCAAAGCTGCATCATACTGCTTGCCGATGCACTTGGATCGGGACCCTAGACGAGGAAATGCGGGTGGTGGCGGCGATGACGATGGGCTACTAGCAAGGCTACCTTTTAAAGTGGTCTCCGACATTGTATGCTGTAATTAGTAGGAGCTTCGACAGGTCGAAATCAATCAGCCAAGATACGTTTCCGAACAGCCCAGGGCGGTGGGTGTTGACTTCTCTGGTTAAGGCCGTGTCGTACCGGATAGAGACGCAGGAAAAAGGAGTAACTAATTTGCCTTCGTCGGACCTGGGCAGGCCGGGGTTCGGAACCGACCAATCAGCTTGACTGGCCCCTGTAACACTGCTGCTTCTTGGGAACGCCCTTACTCTGCGGAGCTGGAACATATAGATGATCCGGTGACTCTAGGGTAACCACTCTCCTTGCAAGAGATATCAGATATATCAGACGTACGGACGCCCGTATCTGAATTGGTTGATCTGGGAGAATTCCATATCTGGTTTGAATTGATTGAATTGATTGATATATCTGATTGTTAATCTGATCTGACGGCAGCGCTGGAAATTAGATCACGAAGCCTTGCGACAAAACATCCCACGCCAGGCCCTCAACCACTTCTTCCCCTTCTGCTTCTTCCTGTATTCCTCCCAGTTCTCCAATCTTGGCATGGCTTTCTTCGGTGACTGTCCAAACGCCAAGTCCCCAACTTGGGAGACCCTAGACTAGCCTCGGCACGTCCTTTTGCTCCAGTAGGAGATTGGGTGGCCTAGCCTCAGGACGTTAATAATATAACAACAACAACAATAACAAGGACCCTTTCACAGTGCTGGTCTAGACCTTGAGCACGACGGTCTGGACTTGAGATGATATGACCATCATGGCCAAAATGCAACTCGAAGTAGCGGAACAAACTTAACGTTCTTACTACATTTAAGACGTCTCAGACTAAAAATTTTAGCTTGTAGTTTAATAGGCCCCTTCGAAGCATATGCTGTTGTGTCAATAATCGCAACTTTGCTGGAACAAGAAGATAACAAGTACAACCGCTGCCCGAGAGGAGTAGGCTGCCCGCTCAGCCGAGATTGCGACCGAAGACGGAAATGGCCGACGCTGAAGGCGCCTTCGTCCAGCATGACCTAAATTGCAGGCAGCGGCAAGTAGAGGGCGCCCCGCTACTCACGGGCCCGGGCTGAATGCTACCTGATCCATCCCACAGCGTCTCATCAATGGATCACTAACCCCCTGTGGACAGACTCGACTACAGTGGGCAAGCACCTAATTTCTAGTCCACTACCCTCCGTCCCGTCCACCAAGTCAGCAGGCTTCATATCTTGAGCACCACCGAGTCTACAATCGGACCAGGGCATTTTTCTTCTTCTTCTCTTCCTTTCAGCCCTAATTGAACAACTCAGAGCGAAACCTGCAAGTTGCTTGTCGGCATAATGTCGACTGTCCACATCTCTGCCCGCCATTCAGCTGAGCTCTTCATCAGTGGCTGTTTGCACACCCACGGACCCAAGATTTTCCGTGAAAGACGTCGAACTCGTTCTACACAGAGAGTAGCCAATAGCATGGACTGGGGCTGTGTTGACAGCTGCAGCCACTTTCAGCTGAAATGGTTCGTCCCCGTTCGCGGCCCGAACTGCCTGATGTCGTGGATTATCACGCATCCTACTTATTTTCACCAGACACAGAAAACTAAAGACGAACATGACGGAAAGTTCCTATCAATACAAGCCACTTGACAGATCGTCACAGGAAATACGCCTGATCCACTTACTACCTGGGCAATCTGAGGATGCTATCAAGATTCGAATTGTCCATGCGCCCTCTCTTGTGCCTGCTACACGCCAGCCTCAACAGAGCCTCATGCCAGTCGATCCGCTGCGGAACTTGGCTTCGCATCCCTGGACAATAGAAGAGACCGAGGACGGCGGATTGATTATCTTCAACGTGGCCACGGGCGAGACACATCCTCTTTCAGACACGCCTCCTCCCAAGCAGGAGGCTGTCCAACATGAGCCGCAATACGAAGCTCTATCCTATGTCTGTGGTCCGGGAGCCATCTCTCATCATGTCTAAATTGTGTCTCAAGACCGTCAGGCCGAAGGGGAACCATCCCAGATCCTGGGAATACGTCAGAGTCTGGATGTTGCCCTTCGAAACCTAAGACACGTCAAAGATACGCGAGTTCTGTGGATTGACGCCATCTGCATCAACCAACAAGATATTGCCGAGCGCAACAAGCAGGTCAAGAGGATGACAAACATCTACACCCTTGCCAGAGGAGTTGTAGCTTGGCTTGGTGACGAGTCGGACGACAGCAAGCATGCTCTCGACACGCTGCAGCATGTTGGGAGCCAGCTGAGCGTAACCAAGGGCGGCCGAGTCATTGCAACACCAGGTGCTACAGAGCCCCGTCTGTGGAGGAACGACCATGCCCCCTCTTTCAAGCAGCGGACCTGGCAAGCTCTGGCAGCATTGGTTGAACGTCCGTGGTTCTATCGAATCTGGAGCTAGCAGGAGATCAGTCTTGGCGGGCGGTACGCGATCCTCCAGTGTGGCAGCAGCACTGTTACCTGGAAAAGCTTTTGGCTCAAGTTATGTAATTTATATAATACTAAAATAATTAAGGCTAGTTATCTTAAGTTATAGCAGTTTTATTATATTAAAAAGGGATTAAAATTTAATTATATAAATAAGTAATAAGTACGTATAAGTATAAAGTATTAAGATAAACCTTTTAAATAACTATAGTTATTAAATATAATTATCTTTTAATAGTTAACGTGGTTGATAAGTAACCCGACCGGAAAGGTAGTCCGACCAAAAATCCCTCAACCTACAACATTTCTCTTTAATTAAATACTTCACAACCACCAATTATGTCACAATCTTCAAATGAGGCTAGAATTCTTCTTGCACTTCAAGCCCTTCAAAATAACCTAAATTTAAAGCTCCGACCAACTGCCAAAGCCTACCGAGTTCCCTATAGTACCCTCCGCGATCGAAGAAATGGCATTCAATCGCAACGCGATTGGATCCCAAAGTCACGAAGACTATCTGATCTAGAGGAACAGATAATAGTCCAATTCATTCTCGACCTAAATTCGCGAGGATTTCCCTCGCGACTGCGTTTTGTGGAAGAAATGGCCAATTCTCTGCTAGCTGACCGCGACGCGTCACCCGTCGGCAAGCGCTGGGCTCATAACTTCGTGAAGCGACAACCAGAGCTAAAGACGCGTTTATTTCGTAAATACGACTACCAGAGAGCCAAATGCGAAGATCCAACCATTATTCGCGATTGGTTTCGGCTCGTACAGAACACAATCGCGAAGTATGGCATCCGATCAGATGATATCTGGAACTTTGATGAGACTGGCTTTATGATGGGCATCATAATGGCCGGAATGGTTGTCACCGGTTCAGAAAGGCATGGAAGACCAAAATCAGTGCAGCCTGGAAATCGGGAATGGATTACAGTTATTCAGGCGATCAATGCAGAAGGTCAATCGATCGCGCCGTTCATCATTGGTGCAGGCCAGTATCACCTTGCGAATTGGTACCGAGAATGCGACCTCCCGGGCGATTGGGTTATTGCAACTAGCCAAAATGGATGGACAGATAATAAGCTGGGTCTCGAGTGGCTGAAGCACTTTGATCGGAGTACAGCCAAGCGATCAGTTGGTCGCTATCGTCTCTTGATCCTTGATGGTCATGAAAGCCACCACTCTGCCGATTTCGAGAGATATTGTGAGGAGAATAAGATTATCACTCTTTGTATGCCGGCTCACGCATCTCACCTACTCCAGCCTCTTGATGTTGGATGCTTTTCAGTGCTCAAAAAGGCATATGGTCGAGAAATAGAGTATCTGATCAGATGCTCTATAACCCACATTTCGAAGATCGAGTTCTTTTCCGCATTTCACGCCGCATTTAAAGATACTTTCACTGAAAGCAATATCCGGGGAGGGTTTAAAGGCGCCGGGCTTGCTCCCTTTGACCCGGAGAATGTAATCTCGAAGCTTGATGTGCAGCTACGGACTCCGACGCCTCCCAAAGAGGTTACTGAACCCTCGACCCCTTGGACTTCAAAGACCCCGAAGACAGCACTTGAGGCCCAATCTCAATCTGAATACCTCGAAAAGCGAATCAGAAGGCATAAAAGCAGCTCCCCAGAGTCAATTATCGAAGCTTTAAATTCTAATACTAAAGCAACAAAGGCAGCTATGCATGAGGTCACCTTATTGAGGAGAGAGCTCCGAAACGTTCGGGAAGCAAATGAGATACTAAGCCGGCGCCGAAGGGCAAAAAGAACTAGACTACAAAAAGGAGGGATATTGACTGTACAAGAAGCATCGCAAGTAATTGATCAGATGGATGTTGATGCGCAGGTAGTGGCGGAATCATCGAGGAGTGGTGGTCGAGGGAGGTCGTCGCGACTGGGTGTTCGGCATTGTGGTGTCTGCGGTAATCCCGGGCATAATGCAAGAACGTGTCAGGTAGTTCCAGAGTCATCTGGAGAAGAGTATAGTGAGTAGTTTTAATTGATTAATTGATTTGTTATTTTATTATTAAGTCCGAAGGACTTCTATTACGACGATAACTTGAACTCAAAAGCTCTATTCCCATTCGTCAGATCCGTGATCATGTCTCCACTCATCGCGGACTGGTCAGGCTTTCAGATTTGTCTCCACCTGTGGGGCCTGTCGGCCTGCCAACGACAGGCAACATATTCATCCTTCTCACCCCATGGTACCTCATCAAACCGTCCCCCTAACCCACCATGCTCATGGCTCCTTCTATCCCCTCAATGAAAGTTTGCAGGAACTGCAAGCAGGTGAAACCAGCAGATCAGTTTATTTCCAAGAAAATTTCTTCTATATCATCATGTAGAAGACTTACGGCTGACTGTTTCGACTGTAGGAATCGACGTGCCTTTGGCGCCTCCAAGCGTACTGCAGAGCAAGCTGGGTTGTCCCCACTACGCCGAGAAGGATTACCATTGACAGACTTACAACTAAGTGCACCAACTAACTCACAAGAAACTATCCTGCTGGGGACACCGATGGCCACGCCAACACGAGAAGACGCACTGATTTCTTCCCGCTCAGGTCCCTCGATTGCTTCTCCGGGAAGCATACAACTTGGAACGCCGATAGAGTCTCCGGTATCGAGTCCCTCTATTTGGCCAAGGCGAGCCCGGGGAAGATATCCCCGCCCACCTGTGCAGCAGCAGCAGCAGCCGGCCATCGAACACCCGGAACATCGAGATTTTGAGCTTCCTGACCCGGACTGGGCGCGTGATCTGTCGCATTGTCCATTGTCTGACAGAGATAAGGAGCTTTTGGAGAAGTTCTGGACGGAGCTGGAAAACGACCGGATGGAACACTGCGCCCGTTGTCAGGAGACATGGTTTGACATGTGCTTGAAAGACGGCGTTTGCAAGCGTTGCATGGCTAAGGATAAGAACAAAAAGGAGGATGAGCCTCTGTTTTTTTCGGCCGAAAATCAGTTGGATTTCGGATTGATCCCCACCTTCCTTCCTCAATTGACGAGAATAGAAGAGATGCTAATCGCTCGAGTTCATGTGTTCGTGAACGTCATGCAGGTCCGGGGCCAGCAATACAAGTATCGTGGCCATATTGTGCACTTTCTCCGCGATGTTGGCAAAGTGTATCGCCAACTTCCTCTTCTACCTTCTGAATTAGATGTTATCCTGCTACGCCCTCCGAATGCAAGCGAACATGCCTACCTTGACCGCCAATTCAGACGACAGTTCCGCGTGCGCCGTCGTTGTCTCCAAGAGTGGCTGGATTTCCTGCGTCATAGCCATCCGGGTTACCGAGATATTGCTGTCTGCCAGAAGCGGATGTCGGTGCTGCCTGAAGATGGCGATGTACTTGATCAGGTTGCTGCTGTGGACGTGACTGATCCTCTTTCAGCTGATTTAGGTGCCACGGAGAATGACGACGTTGAGCCGGATGAGGTTGACCAGTCTGCAGTGCCAGATCTGCTACCAGAGGACACAGAGATGGAAGCATTGCATTCGCGCATTCTTGGCGAAGAGCGCGATGAACTGGTTCCTGTACGACAGCCGACACAATATCAGCTTGAAATGCCAGATATCCGGAGGACGCCTGTAAACGAGTTCAACCGATCGCAAGCACTTCTCTCCCTGGCCTTTCCAACGCTATTTCCTCGTGGTCAAGCCGATTTTGTTGAGCCGAGGCTACGGCCTATTAAGTATGCAGACTACATACAGCATGCCCTTCGATGGCACGATGGCAGATTTGCTCGCCATCCAACATTCCGGTTTGTGGTTTTCAACACGCTGATGCGAGCACAGGCGCGGGCCAAAAGCAGCTATTTCGTCAAGCAACATCATCAAAGGCGGGGCCCAATAACGCGGGATGATCTACTGGAGGCTTTCCAGAACCCTGAATCGGCAGATGCCCAGCAGCTGCTCAACTCGATTAACCGCCAGACAGCACAGCTTCGCGGGACACGGCCTTATTGGTACCGAAAGCGTCGAGAGCTTGAATCTTATGCCTACAACCTCGACTGTCCTGGTGCTTTTATTACTTTCACCCCGGCAGACTTACATTGGAGGAGCCTCTATCAGCATCTGCCCCAGTTCCGAGACTGGCAAGAGTTGCCTGAGCAACAACGAATGGGCATATCCAGCAAGCTTCTTAGGGACAATCCACATATTGCAGCTTGGCACTTCTACAGGCGGTTTGGTCTATTCAGGGATCTTGTTCTGAAGCGGAAATTCAACGTGACTGATTATTGGAACAGGTATGAATGGCAGGGCCGCGGAAGTAGCCATTGCCATGGCCTATTCTGGATGGACGGTGCGCCCAGTGTTGACCTGGTGAACGAGCATACACGCCAGGAGTTTGTCCGTATCTGGGGGTCCCATGTGACAGCTCTCAATCCCGAGCCAGCTCGAGTGCAGCAGCAAGGAGAAGGCAACCCCCTGGTCATAAATCCATTGCGGTATCCCCTGACGTTCCAATGGCTCTCGCAGGTTTTGAACCGTTGCCAACGCCACCATTGCAGTGAGACATACTGCCTACGGAAGAAGAAGGATTCAGGGGAGATCTCTTGCCGCTTTTTCTTTCCACGGGATACGAGAGATACGGCCGACGTTGTTCGGCGACAGGGACAGTCTTACTTTTCCTTCGAGGCGGCCAGGAACGACAGCCTGATGAATCACTACAACCGGTGCCTCAGTCTTGGCTGGTTAGCCAACATTGATATATCCCCCTGCACCAGCCTTCAGGCTGTGATCAATTATGCAGCCAAGTATTGCAGTAAGATGGAGAAGCGGACCGACAGCTATGCCAGCCTCGGGCGGCAAATCTTGCCCCACGTCTCGCACCATAACCCTCTTCTATCTTTTGCCTCGCGTCTAATGAACAAATTGCTTGCGGAGAGGGATTTCTCGGGGCAAGAGATCTGTCACATCTTGCTCAACTGCGAGTTGCAGGAGGGCACTCGTGTTGTCAGAGCTGTTGATTGCCGTCCATATGAACAGCAGGGACGGTCTCTCCGCCTCCAGGGTGATCATGACGACGGTGAGGTCGTTGGGATATATGACAAGTATCTTTCTCGCCCTAACCTTCATGAAGAACTCACCTATCTTGACTTTCTAGCCAACTGGAATACAAGCAAGAGGGACGGGACAAACTGGACACGTTGGGGTCGTCAAGCCAAGCCTCGTGTTCTATACTACTTCCCGCGGTATAACTCTAGCCGTCAGCATGACCAATACGGTGATTTTTGCCGCGTCAAGCTGATGCTGGCCCATCCACATCGCGATCCCAACCAACTACGCAAGATCAACGGCGTCGAGTACGCCTCTTACGCATCTGCCGCCGAATTCTGTTACGGAAACCACCAACACCCTGACGATCACTACGGCACACCTGACGCGGAGGAACGCCGGCCGGATCCGGATGAGTTCGAGCAAGAATATCACGAACCTGACCTTGTGGAGGAGGACTGGCTCGAGCTTGCCCGCCAGCTTCCCGACTGCCCACCAAGCCAGGCGGCAATAGATCTTCTTGGCAGACGGGATATCGACATCCAATACGATTGGACACCTCACATCGGCCGCTATGCTGACCCAGCAATCATTCAAGGCGACTATTGGCGCCGTCAGATTGAGCAACATCGTCTCGATATGGAGGTTGAAGACCTGCTTTTAGAGGTCCGCGATACGCTCAACCCAGAGCAGCGGATAGTATACGATACCTTTATTGGACACTTCCAAAGCGGCAGCGAAGAGCAGATTCTGCTCCAAGTTGACGGTGGTGGCGGGACAGGCAAGTCCTACATGATCAAGGTTCTGTCTTCGCATCTTCAGAGGCTCGCTGGTGGGCGGCCCAGTCCGATCTGGAGAGCTGCACCCACGGGTGTTGCAAGCAACCAGATCATGGGGACGACCCTACACTCTCTCCTCCGGCTACCTGTTGATAGGGCTTTTGCAGAGCTATCGCCAGCAGGTGCTAATGCTATCCAGAAGAAGCTGCGGGACGTTCGGTATCTCGTGATCGATGAAAAGAGTATGCTGGGTCTGCGCCAGCTTTCGTGGGTTGACAAACGCCTCCGCCAAGTCTTTCCCGACAGAGCAGCCGACTTGTTTGGTGGCATGAGCATCATCCTCGTTGGTGACTTCTTCCAGCTGCCGCCGGTTGCGAACAAGCCCCTCTACTTTGATGGGCCACTCAAGGACCTGCATGAGATCTCTGGCCAGATAGCGTATAGGGCATTCAGCCACACCGTCTTCTTGAAGAAGATCGAGCGGCAGCAGGGCGATGGCCAGACTGGTTTTCGTCTCGCGCTTGAAGAACTGCGCGGTCTGAAGTTATCCGTCGAATCATGGAAACTTCTGAGCCAGCGCGTGCAGGTCAAGCTAAGCCAGTGCGAGGTAGATAAGTTCGATGCTGCTCTCCGGATCTACAGCAAGAAAGCTCGTGTCAATGAGTACAACTACGAGCACCTCGTCCGTCTAAAGCAGCCAGCAATCCAGGCCATGGCCGAGAACATCGGTAATGGTGCTGATAAGGCAACATCTGAACAGGCTGGCAACCTGGTTGGCCAGTTTCCGGTATGTATCGGTGCTCGTCTCATGCTGACCCAGAACATCTGGCAGCCAGCCGGCTTGGTTAACGGGGCACAGGGGACAGTATATGATATCGGTTGGGCCCCCGGCGCTGATACACTTCGTGACCCGCCGTGTGTCATTATGATGGTGATGGATAAGTATACTGGGCCACCTTATCTAACCACCGATGACAGGCGTGAGGTAGTACCCATACTCCCCGTCAGGCGAGACTTCTTTCTTGGGACATCTGCGTGTACACGAAAACAGTTTCCACTTACAGTGTCGTATGCCATCACGGTTCATAAGTCACAGAGCGTCACGGTGGATAAGATGGTGACGGATCTGTCTGAACGGGACTTTCAGACAGGGCTTAGCTATGTTGCGGTGTCGAGGGTCAAGATGCTAGAGGGGTTAATGATCGATGCCCCATTTGAACGGGCATCTCTCTGCTATGAGAAGCTACCTGATGGCAAGAATAGTTCCACGAGGCTAACACGCCTAAGGCTATATAAGTCCTAACCGATTAGTAGGTGTTTTGATGAAGGTCCGCGACCAGGACCGGCGGAGGCAACAGCAACTTGATCAGCCCCTTTTCCATCCTCTTTTTTCTCAAAATCTCAACGATATCCAGAGTTAGCAACTTTAGCAATGCAGCATGAAATTTCATCCTAGGCAATCCTCCGCAACATAGAGATACATCCTTCGGACTTTATTACGCCCTCCCCACCTCCGGTGAGGGTGTCACCATATTTTAGTACTTAGAAGTTTAAGGGCTAGGATTTTTGGTCGGACTACCTTTCCGGTCGGGTTACTTATCAACCACGTTATTTTAAAATAAATAGGAATTAAAACAAACTATAATAACAAACAGGAAAAAATAAAGTTTCCTTCTATATAACGTTAGTATTATATTATCCTTTAACTATTCAGGGAGGGTTATTACAGCTGTCATAAACTATGCAGTATACTCAGCGTGTTTCAAACAGTCTTCTCATTATCTAACGAAACAACATTACCAGCCCCATCCAATTCAATTTTCCTTTTCCTAATGCTTTCTTTAGCAGGGTCGTCGGCCTCAAAAATTGTCGATAATTCTTCGAGGGTTTTTCCAGCCGTCTCGACAGCGAAGAAGTAGATGATAACAATCTCCACTGCGATCCAACCGCAATAGACGATATCTGCAACTAGAGTCAGCACGTTTAGAGGATGTTTCAGATTCAGAAGCTTACATAGCTTCCACCCAATCTTATCCATTCCCTCACTGATACCATAGGTGTTGATGACCATTGCAATGTTCAAGAACAAGAAATTGGCTCCGGACCCCTTTGCGCGAGTGCGGTTTTCCAGGCACTCGACCGCGTACAAAGTCTGCAAGGGAGTAAAGCCCCATGCGAAGCAGATGCCGAAGAGGTAGATGGCCACGATCACGCCGTATGATAGCCCCTTGACGCTGCTGCTGAGCGCGGTGAAGATGGTAAGCAGGACATACATGAACAAAGAGCCCATCAAACTGTATAGCATCATTGGACGACGACCAAGCTTATCCAGCATAGCTGCGCCAATGACAGCGGCAATACAGGAGAATATTGGGTTGATGGCGTTGATGAGTAACTTTGTGTTGGTGTTGTCGATACCGGCGTTCTCAACCATTTGTGGCATGAAATATGACACAACGTTGTTACCTGACCACTGCCCGAAGAAGGACATCATGATGACCATGTAGGATCGATACCTTGCGGACTTTGTGTTGACGAGCTCGCGATAATCCCTAATTAGGTCAGCACCCGTACAAACTACTTTATCATTGAGCCGTGCTACCTACCACCATGGGTTTTCGTCACGATAGAGGTTTCTTTGCTCGATGATCTCTCGGTATTGCAGCTGAACAAGAGAGCTATTGGTGTCTCCCTCACCGTGGTATTTGGCAAGTATTTCCAGAGCTTCCTCGGTTCGGTCTTTGGAGATGAGCCAACGAGGAGACTCTGGAAAGAATAGGACGAGAATCATGACAATTCCTGGTAGAATAGCCTGAACTACTGTCGGGGTCCGCCAAGCCCAAGAGCTATCCAAGTGTAGGTTCGTTCCGTATGTGGTCCATCCGGCCCTACGTCAACTGTCAGCTATGTTTCACCATCACTTTCTGGTCGGAAGTATGGGTATTCTTACAAGATATTTCCTACCCACCTGTCCAGCAAGAATCTGTTAGCACCTGCTTGCGACATGCAAATCGTCCCTGACTAGAAACTTACCATCTGCCGTGTCGTTAGTAAATCATCAATCGACTGAAGCGTGGGACACATACAAGTTGTTATAGTTGCCGGCCATGATGCCTCGAAATTTCGGATGAGCAAGCTCAACAGTGTAAGCTGGTGCTGCCGCCGAGGCGATGGAGGCTCCGAAGCCAAGCACAAATCGCCCGCCGATAAACTGGGGGAGAACATTTGCCGTAACTTGGATAGCAGTTCCGATAACCACAATAAGACAGCCGATGAAGATGCACCAGCGTCTGCCCAGACCATCAGCGAGAAGACCGCAGAATGGGAAAGCACCGATTTGGCCAAGATTGTAGGTGATGAACACAATTCCGGTCGTCGAGCCTACGCCGTCAAGACCAAAGGTCTCTTGGTAAGATTCCATCGCGTTGATTGCGCCCATCAAAGAGCTGTCTGTTCGTTTGGCTTTGTCAGTTTCTATGGCTCATCGTTGGGGGCTGGTACAAGCAGCGAGATTTGCATACCAAAGCCGTTCATGCTCGAGACGAGATATCCGATGCTCATGATGCGCCACAGGCGCAGCATGCTTGGAGAAAACAGACGCGGTTTCACCTCGGCAACGGCAGCCTCCAGCGCAACTGAGGCTGCCGCGACGTGAAGTGTCTGCCGCTGACTTTGTTGACTCGACTTCTCATCGTATTCTTCATTGTGAGAAACAGTAGAGACATGTCCCTCTTCTGTCTTTTCGTTTGGAGAGTCCATGATTGCCAAAGCTGAGTGTGGACGATGATGAAAAAAGAGGAAGGGAAGTTTCAGATGTGGAACATACAGATAAGGCTTTGACAAATAAGAGAGGCGAAAGACTTCTTATACGACACAGTATGCGATTGCACCGTATTTTGGTTTCATCCCCGTGTCCCCGTGGGAGATTCTGGACTTCGTTTCTCCATTCCTTACCTGGGGATATGTCCGGGGACCCCGCAACCCCATCTTGACTCCATAAAATTCAGCCCATAGGCAAGGTTTAAGGGGGGCAGAAAGGACAATGACCCACTTAGCATACACCCATAATTATGTGGAGGTGGAGCTTCGCTGGGCGTCTGATGACAACTCGGTGCTGCGAGTACCGAAACACCACCATTCCCTGGCTTAGCTCGGGCTTCTTCGGCAATGAAAACCGAGTAAGAGAGACTCTTTCTACGTTAGATGACTTCCTTAGCTGCGGTTGGCTACCGGATGTGGTTAATGCTAGTCTCAAGTGATGATTCTATATTGCAGTCTCTACAACACGACTCGAGGTCCTTGGCTTGAGTGGTAGGCTCACATCTAGATTACGTGCGCAGGATATAAGATGTCCCAGATGATTAGATCGCCGGTTTCCGACACGATTACATTGCGCCAATGCCACATGGACATGCATGATACACGTACTGTGCGGTGTTGCCGGAGTCTACAAGCGGTCTCCTTGCTCCAAACTCCATGAAACGCGCTTCCCACCACATTTCTAAGGAGAGCACTGAAATTTCGGCAACGAAGAGGCCTCACGCTTTTGCTTTTGCAACAAGCTTCTAATCGTTGATGCGAATGGTCCACTTACCGCCGAGGTTTCTGGCCAATGCTTGGCTGGTCCTACTTTACATGCTCATAGAAATGCCTCAAAATGTTCGGATCAAGAGCTATGATATCGACTACTGAGGGGGCCTATATGTCGGCCACCATATACCTGTAGGGAGAAACCTTTCTATAGGGCAAACTGGCCTGTGGGGATAAGCCAGCCTGTGGGGATCAGAACTTGGATGGAGGATTTATTGCGGATTTACGCCCCCTCAGTTACTGTACCACTTTTTTTATAAACCTTCGCCAATAGCCGATGACAGAGAGGAAGGTGGTTAAGATACCTTGTTGGTGGCTTGTCTAGCGCACGTCGTATTCCAGCGGACATTCTTCCTAATTAGGAATTAGATGATCGATCATATTCGAGGGGACATTCTTCCCAATTAGGAATTAGATGATCAGTCACAGGATCAAGCAGCCAGACTGAGCTATGTTAGAGACGGCCGGCACTCTCACCACGCAGCTATAAATCACTCTCCTCAAAGACGCGAGCCTTTCGCCGCTTACTGTTGCTGCCAGAATGATCGCAATATCTTCCTTCAGCTGATTGTACCTCAGATATAATCCAACTTAGATACCCTTCATTGCCCCCACTAAATCTCTAATGGCTTAAGAATGCGTCTAGACTCTCCGCGGAGGCCAGCTCTACGGCTAGGCATTCAAATCACAAGATGTCAACCTCTACTCCTGCTCCTGATGACATTTACGGCACCTATTACCCTGCTGATCCTGCCACTCTGAAACCTTAAGTCCAACTTTGGGCCGATGAAGTCCGACTCTATGGGATATCTCCAGCCAACCTCGAAAGAAACGCCTGTTGAAATCATGCTCGAACGATTTGCCAGGGACTGTTACCTGTTTGTACGTGCCGGAGGGAGAATGAAGTTCTATTTGTAGGCAACTAACAGCCTCGCAGATCAAACAATGCATTCCTAGGGAGAAGTCGCTGGCTTGTCGTCAGGCGTATTTCGAGCATATGGCTCCCTCAGGACTGCTTCAAAACGATACACCAAGTGTTGAAGGTGTTTACAGCGGTAAAGATCCTCGTAAATACCTCCCTCATGGCGATCACCGTCGCCTGACCGACCCTGAGAGCGACCACTGCGTCGACCTCATAGTCTCGGCTTACCAAGCCCCCTTCTACCTTGAATTCTGTCAATCTCCTGAGATCTGAGCCTTTATCACCTGTTTAATGGGTTAGGAGATGCCTTTGATGCTCTGGAGAACTATACTACGTGCCTACGTTCCTAACAGCAAGCTCACCTAAGAGACAAGATCTACGGGCTCTTGGGCATCGCGCCGACATATTTCATTTCCAACATTGTGGTGGACTACCTGCGGCCCGTTGAGGACATCTATAGAGAGGCGTTTTTGACTCATGTCAATGCCACGAAGCGGCTGGAACTCCTCAAGCACTGCGATCTCTCGAGCAGAGCGATAGGGGGGCCCTCTTGGGTACCGGATTGGTCCAAGACTGAGTTTGCCGCTCCCATCTTGAGTGAGCAGCTTTCGACGGGTACTTCTCGCGCCTGGTTCACCTACCATGATCTGGGTGTGCTTGAAGTTTCTGGGATACATTACACCACACCAAGGAGCGACATCCATATATCCATTTCAAGAGCGTCTCGGAGTGGGTACGAGCCATGAAACAGATGCTGTGTTTGGACTCCACTTCTGCAAATGACCCGATATACTCTGACAGGGAGACGGCCAACAAGATACAGAAAATCCGCGGCCGCCGCTACTTTACCACTGAGAGTGGCCACATGGGGACAGCACCAGCAGGCGTGCAAGTTGGCAAGTGAAAAAGTATGCAACCCCAAAAGCAGTGCTTCATTAACATCGGTACTAGGCGACTGTGTATGTTTATTGTTGGGGACATACTCTCCAATGGTCCTCCGCTAAAGTCCCTCCGGATACACGGTAGTAGGAGAATGCTACGTTCACGGTCTTGCAGACTCAGTCGGCATTCTCGGCCCGCCTCCGAGTCCCTGGAGAACAATAATCAAGGGAGATGCCCGGGGAAGACCGACCCAGTGGTTCTTGAATGCTATGACTGGTATCGAGTCGATTGATGATCCTCGACTGGGATCACTGCCGCCGGGTTGGGAGCGGGCCATGTACGAGAGAACAGCAGAGGATCCGGCGATATTTGAACGGTTCAGAAATACTTTGAGTGGCGAGCTGGTAAACTACGATCCGAGGTTGACTCCAGAGATGCTCGAGACCCCAGGGGTCGAACTACAATTCTTCAGGTTAGTCTAGGAATTAGTTCTATAATCTTGCTAGGCCAAAGAAGTATTCCACGTATGGATTCAACTATTTATTGCTTCATCTTACGAACCTTGATCGCCGAGCATGTGGATCTCGTTTTATGCCTCTACATTGTTCCATATAGCTGATATCTGACCCCGTGAGCCCTAATTATAGACTTTTGCTGTGAAGCTACGCTGTGACTAATAAAAGTGATATGTGTTGTAGTAGAGCTCCCGATCAATATTTCAACGTCAGTAGTGCAAATTCAGGATCATTTGTGGTCTGGTACTCCCGACTTTCCATTTCCGCTTTCACAATGTCAGTACTTGAACAAGATGCTCTGTTTGGCACCAGCGAACGTTGAACAGCACCTCTATTAGAGTGTATGATTGACTTTTACCCGAGGGCGCTGTTGGCGCCACTTGTGGCTGACAATCCTTTGCTACAGTTAAGACTCACCTGTGCTGACATTACTTGGCCACAGATATAGAAGCAGTTCAGACATGAAGACTCCAGGGGGGAATCAGCA